>CATIWF010035820.1:0-18662 GCA_949630135.1 Balakata baccata
TCTCATAGTAATTTTATTTAAAACTCATTAGTTTAATCTTCACATCATCAAAACTGAATAGAATGTTTAGTTGCATCATTGTGTTTCCATTGACAATTTAAGGTAGTTAGGAGTTAAGCCGAACTGTTTTCCTGAGAGATCGACTTCGGGGGTGTCTTGCCATTCTACAATTGGCTCATGCACTTGCGAATACTTAATTTGAGCACATCAATACTGCTCATGACTTGCTTAAATTAATTGATAATTTAAGTGGCCAACATAACCGAGAACCTAATGGGTCACATGCATTGGAGATGTGAATAATGAGTAAAATGGCTCTGGATAAGATCCAAAAGTATGAGAAAATTATTTCTAGTCAAATCGCACGATAAGATCGCAGAAAAAATCGCTCGGAGGGGTTGACGGGCCCATATGGGCCTGCTGGCTAATTGGCCTGCCAGGGAGGCCAGCTGGCCCAAGTGTGCATATGCTCGCATTTGCCTATTTAATTGGCCTTAATGGCCATTATTCCACACAACCTTTCATTTTCTCATCTCTTGATTTTTGCTCTATGAATCTGATTTTTTTTTAGATCAAAAAGATAGAAAATAGACAAGAAAAAAAATTTTGGAGAAAGAAAATTTTTGGAAACAACAAAAAAATTAAAGAGTTTATTTTTTCTCTTAAAGGAACATACTTCATTGCTAGCACTTTGAGGTATATTCAAGTCATCTCCCTTGTGGTTTCATTCTCTCATTTTCGCGTGGACATTATTAGAGACAATCCAATATTGGATTGTTGTGATTCGCTACAACCCAACAATGTGAGAAATTAGAGAACAAATTAAGAAATTATAAATGTATAATTTCTGAATTTTGCTTTGTTAAATTAGTTTTAATTAGCACAAGCCGATTCTCTTATTTCAGGTTTTAAAAAATTTTAATTCCCGTTGTGTAATATGTATGTGATACATGTTCAAAACTCTTCATTGGTATCAGAGCACCCTTGTGCCCATTAAAATTAATTTTAATTTAAGGTGCAATTGGATTGCATGGTTTTGGTGATTTTTTATCTTTTTGTTTATAATTTTGAAATTAATTTGTAAAATTTATTTTACATATTTTTTTTTATGATATGATCATGAGATGATTGAGAATGATTATATTGATTGAAAAATGTTTAATATGATTCAAATAATTAATTTTGAATTTAATACAAAATTGCATTATTGAAAAATATGTGATATTGTTTGGCATAATTGTTTATGCTGTTCATATTTTTCTTATAATTTGATTATGGAAAAATTATTTAGACATATATTGAAAATGTGTTTAAGCCTCTGAAAGTTTCTAAAAATTAATTAAAAATTGTTTTAATTAATTTTTCAAACAAATACCAAAATGGGTTTGTTTTAGGATACTCGGCGTGACTGTTTTGTTTGATTTTTTTTATATGTGAATATTTCGTTTTCAGCACCTTGAAATAATTTTTATGTAATTAAAAATATGTTATTTTGATGTTAGATGCATGCCAAAATCAATTTTCTCGAATTTAGATTTCCAAATTAATTTTAAACTGTAAATGACTTACTTTAAGCGTCTTATGTGTTAGTTCGTTTGTTTTGATGATTTTGGCAGAATTGAGCTGACCTAAAGATACTTAGAATTATAATTTGAGGTTCTATGAATTTTTAGAAAATTAAATTGACACGAACAATAAAATAGGCAATTTCGGTTCAAGTGTTGAATCGACTTTTAAATTTGCAATCCAAAATTATGACTACATATTTTATTTTAATTTTATGCATTCGAGAATGCATGATAGAGATATATAGAAAGACATGATAAATGATTATGGACTTAAGCCCACTGTAATTGAGTATGCATGATTTTTTATTTTATGGTAAATTGGGGGGATATTTCTTAGTTTGTGGTACTTACTCCAACTATTTACCATTTTATGGTATTTTTTCACAAAATTCCGGATTCATGGTTATTTCAAAACTATTTATAAACTTATGGTAGTTTTAAGTGAGTGGAGTGACAATTGGGCAGGATTCACTAAGTGCGCCACTTGTCTTTTTTAAAAAAAAAAATTTATATTAAGTTAGCCACGTTGCATGCATGCATGTTTTATTTGTGAAATTTTATGATATTATTATTTTTGTTAATAAAATATATTGATTAATTTATAGTTAATTATTTTTTTAAGAAAAGTAATGACACATAATTAAATCATACTTCTTACAATATATCATAAAAATGCTGCACAAATTCAAAATTTCTAACATTTAATACTAATATTATAATAATAAATAATAAGTTAAAAAAAAAAGATATTCTAATGTTTCACTACAAAAAAAATACTGAAGTGTGCGTCGGTCCAAGTGGCGCATTTTTTTGTGTAAAAACCGGATCATTTCCACTCTGATACCAAATGTCACGGGCTCACACACTTGGGACCGTGTGACGCTCACTTGGGTAGCATTCAAGCAAGCCAGCCAATAAGTATTTCGCTAATTCTGCATATAAGATAGGACATGGGTTAAATTCGAGCCAATGACCGTATAACCGATAATATTTGCAAGTTCGTTATGATAGCTTAATCAAGATAACACATAAACTCAAGATGAGATTACATAAATATGACATCACATCAAAGAGATACAACCACATAAAAAAAGACATAAAAATGAATAGAAATTGGGCTAGTATTTTATTAATATACGATTGAGTATTACAAAAATGGTCAAGTCATTATATAATATTTGTGTGGATAGGGAGCAACCCACAAGACAAACATGCTCGTCAACTATCCGATCCGAGCAGCTAATCCAATATGTGACTAGTTACTCCCCCTTAAAGAGGTTAAGGGACATGTTGAGACCTGGTAGGAGGAAACATGAATATGTTTCAGCCATCACTCTTTTGAAATTATAAAAATAAAATTAACCCCTTCATTACAAGATTTTTATCCCTATTACAAGATACCCCCCCCCCCCCCTCTTTTACAGCAGGGAGGTTAGCTGGGCTTGCCTAGGTGGGAAGCGTGCGCAGTGGCTAGCATTTGCCCATTTAATTGGCCTTGATGGCCATTATTCCACACAATCTTTCATTTTCTCCTCTCTTGATTTTTGCTCTATGAATCTGATTTTTTTTAAAGACCTCAAAAAGACAATATATAAGGAAAAAAATTTGGGAAAAAAAATTTTTTGAAGACAATAAAAAAATTAAAGAGTTTAATTTTTCTCTCAACGAAACATACATCATTGCTAGCACTTTGAGATATGTTCAAGTCATATCTCTAGTTGTTTCATTCTCTCATATTCGCGTGAATATTGTTAGAAACAATCTAAAATTGGATTGTTGTGGTTTGTTACAACTCAACAAGATAAGAAGTTGAAGAACAAATCAAGAAATTATAAATATATAATTTCTGAATTTTGCTTTATTAAATTAGTTTTAAATGGCATAAGCCGATTCTCTTGTTTTGGATTTTGAAAAATTTTAATTTTCGTTGTGTAATATGTATATGATAAATGTTCAAAACCCGTCAAAAACAATAGTAAAGTCTAATAGAGTATGAACGGGAACCAGTCTAACTTAATTGATGGCATCTCTTTATATACACTAAATCTTTCAAACCATTTGACAAGCATATAAGTAAGATATAAATCTACAAATTTTATATTTGGAACTTCTCAAAATTCTTCTCTAAGAACATGAAAATAAAGCCTTATATTTCTGCCATGAAAATAAAATTATGAAGATAATATAGTTACTTGCACCCACAACTTAACAACCTTCAATCCATTTTTAGCAATAAAAAAGAGAATTATCAACTTACCAATGGTCAAATGGCTTGATTTGTGGCCCGAAGCATGAAAGAAAATTGAAGAAATGAAAAAAAAAAAAAGAGAAAAGTGATTAAAAAAATGGGCAAATTGTGCTTATCTACTCCATCATACACTCCCAAATTTTTTTCACATCTTTTTTTTTTTTTTGTGCCTTATTATTATTATTATTATTATTATTATTATTATTATTATTATTATTATTATTATTATTATTAAGGATCACCTGGTTTGGTGAACTTGGTTAGTCATTGCAGTAACTGTAGTGCATCTTGAAATCTCTATGGAGCCACTCTAGTTGACACTTGATCATGTTATTATATCAGTGTACCATCACCCTTCTTCATGTTGTGCCATCGCTACCCCTCGCTTGTAAGTTTCCCCTTGTTCTTTCATTAATTGTCACTCCTAATTATTTATATAGGAAAGAAAACTCAAATTTTGGGTTTTTATTTAATTGAAAAGTTCTTTTATTCCTAACATTTCAAACTTTATGTTTGCAAACTTTGTAATAAAGTATCATGCAACACGTGGTTAGATGCGGACATATAATTTTGGGGATTTATAAACATTGAAAGAAAGTAGTGACTGGAACAAGAATGATGGTAAAAATCAAAAGATTCGAGGAATATAGAGCTATGTGAGCAAAAAGGGGTTGGTAATCTATAATTTTCGTACCTTTCTTTTTTGTCAAGTATTTTGTTCAGCAAGTACAAATTCCTTAATAGATTGTAAGTAATTTGATCAAGTATTTTGTTCAGCAAGTACAAATTCCTTAATAGATTGTAAGTAATTTGATATAATACACCAGTATACAATTTATCCACTGTAGTTTGACATAATATACAAATACCTTTGAAATTTAAAAATTATACTATTTATCTATATAGTTTTAATATATTGCACTAGTACCCATATAAATTTAATTTATTATACTAGTAACCTGAGCAAAAAATAGCATATTATATCAAACTATAAAGATAAATAATATAATTTTTAAACTTCGAAATATACTAATATATTATATTAAATTATAGGAGTACAAATCGTATGATATTTAAACCTAAAAAGAATACTAAACTACACCAGATAAATAATAATTTTCTCAATTTGTATTAATCACAGGTTATTGTAGGCAGTTCCCTGCATGAAAGTGGAGCATACCACGAATCTTCATGCTACCTTCGTCACTCTTGATAGATGTTTATCCTTTTTATTATTTAGACGAACTTAGCAAAAATATAAATGACAATTTGAACAAAAAATCTATGTGAAAGAGCAAAATAACAAAAAAATTGACAAATACATATAGTTGAATGTACCTTATGCCTATTCCATTAAACTAAAACTGATCGCCCCTTGGACAAGCCTTTGCCAAATTCATCCAGAAAAACAACAAGACGGAGATGGAGGGGAATTTCTACCATGGTTTTCTAGTTGATCTCTGTCTGCGTCTGCAGTAACATAACATTCTAGTAAATAAAATATTAATAGAGCATTAAACTCAAATGAATTTGACAATTTATAATCACTTTCGAAAGGGCATCCATGGCTTTACTAAACAAAAACTTCTGATTATTCCAAAATAGGCACTCTTCCAGGCCAAAAAAAATCAACTTTCTTGCAATGCCTTCATCAAGTAGAGTCTGCTGAAGCTCTGTCCAGCAACCCTGCAAAGTCACAATGCAAAGACATAATGAGATGACCTGTCAACTTTCACAAACAGGCAAGGCTAACGAGGGGGGGAAAAAGCATATATTTAATATCTAATATACTATTACAAGGCAAAATTTAAGCTTCTCACCCATCATGCAAGTAGGTAATCTTCTTTGAAAAATGCTAAGATGAAAGTACCAATACCACTTCCCAATCAAAGATAAATGTTGTTTTCAACTACACGAATACTTGCAGAAATCCAATTATGTGTACATGTGTGTCTGTGTGCGTGTAGGTCATCCTTTGACATAAATATGAACAAGTCGGTTTTCACCAAGTTTTTGGAAATTCTCTCTGATTAGTTAACAGTAAAATATGTTCATGCCTAATAAGGGTGGAATCACAGATGATATAGTCCAGATCTAACATCTGAAAATTTGTTCAGCATAGAACAAGAAGAGCAGGATTGATCACCCGTTTTTTCAACAGAATAAATAATTTCATTGCAAACAGAGATGGAATAGAAGGGTACAATTTTCATGCTTTAAGATCCGTTACATACCCATTAATTTGGTTGCAGAAGTTAGCAATTTGATTGGTGATGAGGAAGCTATCCAACCGTGATGGCTCAGGGATTGGCTTAAAGATGGGGTTTGAAGGATCCTCCTCGGGCAAAGGCTCCTCTCCTGCAGCTTTACGTGACATGTTCTCTGATCTACACATATTATAAGATCCAATATACTGAATGTAAATATACAAACTAAAAACCAAAAAATGATATAAAATATTAAATAAATAAAATTTTCATAGGCACACCAGAAGATTGTCCTAATATAATAATACACAGCAGTGTTTAATAATCAAACCAGGAACTAAACCAGTCTAGCCACCTGTTCTCTGTCTCACCAGTTTAACCAAGTCAACCCCAGTTTGAATCTCTTTTAACTCTTTACCTCTCTGCCCATTTTGGTTTTCTTGATTAACTCAGAGACCCACATGGACTAATCTTCTCAAGCCAAACAAAATCAACTACAACAAATAACCAAAACCAAAAAAGTACAATCATAGCCAATACCAAATGTTGGAGAGAACAAGACTGCATGTTTCCTGATTTGCAGAGAAGTGGGGGGAAAAGGCTAACAGTAATGGAATCGGTTGTCTTCCCCAGCAAACTCAATAAGAAACAAATTAAGGAAGCTTCACTTACAAGGTTGTAACTGAAACTAGTAGGATCCAGGATTGCAAAATAAAAGAAGGTAAACAACTAAACATAGATCAAAATGAAGGATAATGAAAAACAATTATACATTGTTCAAAGGGAGCAAGATTCCTAAAACTTCTTTCTTTACATTTTAAGTTAAATCACTTGAAACACGTCATTTTTTGCTCACTTAATTTGGCAGGTTCCGCATGCATATACAAAAATATTATTTAACTAAAAATCATTCTGGCAATCAAGAACTAGGCAAGCACAACTGCACAATTGCCAATCTCCAAACCTCTAGACTTTCTATTACTGTCCCTTTCCCTGTTATTCCTCCTCTTCTCAAATAAGGTTTTATTCCAATAAAGTACTCAAATAAGAACATCCTTATGAGCCAAAATGTTCTGGTCCTAGTTGGTAGTCACACTTTACCTTCTCTTCTGAAGCCATGCTTGCTGCTGAGCTTGCTGACGTGAAAGGTTCCTATAGTAAAATTGGAACTGCAAAAGAAGGCATGTTCCACATCAGAAGAACAGACCACTCACACCTGGAATGTTAGAAAGAAAGAAAACAAACCTTCTGTTGTTCAATGGACAGTTCATCCATGCATTCAACCAAAAATTCAACATTTCTCTCCAAAAAAGGATTGGTTGATAATTGCAAACGATCATAATCACACTAATATAACAAATCAAAGAAAATGGTTAAAATAAACAAATCTTTAGTCAAAATAACCTTTCAACACATATCTCTTACCTGGGTGACGGGTGAATCAGCTTCTAGCTCAGTCATGAAGGCACTGATAAGCGTAGAATTCGAAACTTTGATCTAACAATTTAAAAAGGAGCATATTTTATATAAAATGCAAAGTATGTTTTCAGTAATATGAAGCGTACTATACTTTATTAATCAAGTAAAACAGTGATAGATTTATTCTTGGAGAACAGAAAAAACACAGATGAGATTAGAAGCTCACTGGAATTTCCTCAAAAATATCCACCCAGGACAAATTTCTCTCTCTCAACCTACAGAAGCAAAAGAGGCATCAAAATGATTTCACATAATACAATTCAGTATTGAACATCATTTTACCAATAGCAAAAATCCTTACTTCTCTCCAGTGAAATTATTATTGCGGTACAAATCCATGAAAGCATCAGAAAGCTTAAAGGCCTTGAGGGCTAAGACACCCTGATTGGATCTTGAAGGATCATAAATTATACACACACATCGACTAATATTTTCCTGCAGTCACCGATAACTATCAAAAAATTAAAATGATGGTGCGCCAACTTTAAACAATAAAACACATGGATAATGAAGATGCTAGGCAATGGAATATAATTCATGAAACTACATTCAGGACACACTTAAGCACCCTTACAAACTAGATCAAATTGGTTGCCAAGTGCCAAAATGTTTTTTTCCCCCAACGTTCAACAAATATTATTTTCAATCTAACTAGTGTCTTGAATGCAGATATCCAATGTACTTAAATTTCAGTGGAAGCAACAAAGGATATATTGGAGGCCAGTGAAAATGTTAGGATACAAAGCACTGGTTCAAATGTTAGCCTCGCTAGAAGGTGAAAGCCCAGTTGTAATGTCCATGGAGGAAAGCCTACGAGATCAAAATTACAACAATAACCAGGATCATAGCTGCAATACTTCATGAAGTGTAAAAAGCAGTCAATAGGAGTGGATAGGAAAGACATACATATATACTGTCATGCAAATGAATAAAAAATGTGCATCTGAATACTGAAAAAAGAATGTAGTGCATCAAGGCAGCTGTATTTAGTCCATTATTTGTATCTCATTCCAATGAAATTTTCTAGCGTGATCAGAGTTTCCTAAAAGGCAAGCAACAAGGCCTCTAAAAGTAAACAGACTTGATAGTGAAAGTTACAGCCCAGTACTCCAACTAAAAGATATCCTGCCATGTAAAGCTTCCATTAAAATTTCAATCTTGGTTGAACAGTATTTTCTTTCACTTGGACCTTCTTCATCATAGAAGTAAAGCCTGTACTTTTTCTGTTAAGGGAAATCCAAATTAATCAGAAAGATCAGGTTTTAATTTTCTGATTATGAGATTTGGATATTTTCATAATTGAGAAAAATTAGTAAATTTTAGCAGTCCTGGAGTTAAAAACGTCAAATTTTCATCAGCTTTGTCTGTCCAAAATCTTTCAGGCAGTCTTTGCTTCAGTTGTAATCTTTTTCACTTTCAGTTTTATCCATCAGGAAGTCTATTGGCCATAGTTTCTAACCATTCTAAAATTGCATACCTTATCCCAATACAAGCATTCATGGACAGACTTTTCTAAATGCATGTCAACCCATTCCAGGTTAAACCGGGTCCCTTTTCAATTTTCATAACACACAAAAAATACTTTGAACAAAGTATTTACGTGATTCTAGATAACACTAGGGACTTCATATTTAAACAGCTTTTGGAAAGCTTAGGGTTTCATATTTTAACAGCTCATTTACATAAATTCAGTTAAAGTGGTATCTAAAAAATTAATGCACAGGACATTGCTAATATGTTATCACAAGATTATAGGCAGTCAGTTTGCAAATAGCTTGATTATAGGAATGTGTTTTGGTTTCCTTCATTTTTCATCTCTACAATTTTGTGTATATATCTGTATCATTCCTCAAGTATAATATAATAACATATTTTCTCCCCATTCTTGTTTGATTACATGGTAACAGAGCTGGTTTTAAAACTTTCATCGTCAGTTTCTTGTTTTTAGTTTCATTTTGGCCCTGCCCTAGAGAGCAGATTTGTTCATCTTTTGGGTCACCTTTTTTCGAAGAGGTGTTTGATGCTCACCACCTCCACCAGCTGCTGTGCCACCTTCCGATCTGCTGTTCTGGACAATCCAGTGACCGGAAGCCTCATGCATGAGCCACATGTGCCGTCCAAAAAAATTTGCTACAGTTCCACATGCCGGTGCATGAGAGCGCGTGCCTTGCCAGAAATTACTCCGGTCAGTCTTGTTCAGCTCGCCTTTGTCTTGGTGTTGCTCCAGTAATATTTGTTTACCCATCATAAAAGATTTTCTCCTATCTTCTCTTTATACAGTGAATATGTGGTGCCTACCTGCTAATAAGGTGACATTTGTGCTGTTTGTCTCATTATTCGCTTTTTGGGTGCTATTTTTCTCTTCCTGGTTGATTTACATTAGTGTGGTGTGAGACCTTTTATGTTACAGACATAGTTATTAAAGGCACGAGGCGCACTAAGGCAATAAGGGATATTGGAGCCTAGGCGCAAGCGCGCACCTAAGTGACATGAGGCACAAAAATAAAAAATAATTAAAAAAATTATAAATTTTATTATTAGACTACTAGTAAGGTAATATAATATTATAAATATTAAAACTCAAAATACATAAGTCATAACAACAAAATAGAAACACATACACGGAAAAAAAAAAAAAACTTAATTAATGTTTGATATCCTAAACACAAGGCTACTAGGCTTACCAAACACACAAAGATCTTAAACTTACTAATACTGTATTTAACAAGTTTTAACACTTATCAATTATGAATTATCATAGCAAAGCACAATCAATCTTGCGCCTATATTGTGTCGTTCAAATTATCTTCATGGAAACTGGAACATGTTTTCTTTGCTCTAACTTTTTTTTTTCTTTTTATTATTTGTTTTGGAAATAATTAAGATCTGGTAAGACATACTAAGAGTTATTTTCAATTTATAATCAATAGTTTAGATTTTCCAACACTAAAAACAAAAAATTACAAATATTTAACTAATGTCACAAAGGTGCGCCTTAGGCTCAAGGCACGCACCTTTGTGACAGCGCCCGCCTTTGGGTTTTCAAGGCGCTGAAGCCTGGTGAGCCTTGAACCTCAGGCGCACCTTTAACAACTATTTACCGGTTTTGCTTTTCCACTCTTTCGAGATTCAAAATATTTTTTAGGGTTATTTTGATTATTTTGACTAAATATGGACCTGCTGATGAATATGTCAAATATCAAGATTTCCTAAAATCTCAGCCTAGCCAGCCTATTTCTATCACTACTCTCATCGAATTAGGTAAATTCAATACATGTCTTACGTCTTCCTCTTCCAAATGGATCATTGATTCTGGTGCCACAGCCCACATGGCAAGTAATTCTAATTTATTTTCTTCATTTCAAAAACATACATGTAGCTCTAGTGTTACTTTAGCATATGGATTTACACCATCTATTCTTGGATCTAGCACAATTATTCTCACTCTATCACTTCCTTTGTAACATGTTCTTAGTTTACCAGAGCTATCATTCAATTTAATTTCTGTCAGTAAACTTACTCGTACTTTAAATTGTTGTATCTCATTCTTTCCTGATTATAGTTTGTTTCAATATCTTGCGACGAAGCAGATTATTGTGGAAAATGACATGAGTCTAAGGGTCTCTACATCCTTGATACACAAGTTCCGAGATTCATAGCTTGTTCTAGAGTAGTCAACCCTTTTGAAGCACATTGTAGGTTTGGTCATCCTTCTCTTTCTGTGTTAAAGAAATTATGTCCTCAATTTCAAAATGTCTTCTTTAAATTGTGACTCATCAATTTGCAAAATATCATCGTCTTAGTTCAAGTCCAAGAGTCAATAAGCGAGCAAGTACTCCTTTTGAGTTAGTTCATTCAGATGTTTGGGATCCTTATCCAGTTACATCCAAAATAAGGTTTCAATATTTTGTTACGTTTTTTTTTTATGATTATTCTCGGATGACATGATTATATTTAATGAAAAATCGTTCTGAGATGTTTTCTCATTTTTTTTGCTTTCTATGCTAAAATTAAAACTCAGTTTCATGTTTTTTGTCTATCCAGTTACATCCAAAATAAGGTTTCAATATTTTGTTACGTTTTTTTTATGATTATTCTCAGATGACATGATTATATTTAATGAAAAATCGTTCTGAGATGTTTTCTCATTTTTTTTGCTTTCTGTGCTAAAATTAAAACTCAGTTTCATGTTTTTTGTCCAAACCTTGAGAAGTGACAATGCTAAAGAATATTTGTCTACTACTTTTCAAAATTACATTATTCAACATAGAATTCTTCATCACACTTCTTGCGTTGAAACATCATTTCAAAATGGGGTTACTAAACGGAAAAATACACCTAGAAATTGCAAGGGCATTATTGTTCCAAATGGACCAAATGAAAGTTCCTAAATGTTTTTGGGAAGATGTTGTCTCTACAGCTTGCTTTCTGATAAATCACATGTCATCGTCTGTTCTTAATTATGAGACACCTTATCAGGTTTTGTTTCCAAACAAATAATTATTTCCTATTGAACCTAGGATATTTGAGTGCAATTGTTTTATTTGGGATATTCGTCCGCATGTTACAAAATTAGACCCTAAGTCTGTTAAGTGCATTTTTTTTTTGGGTATTCTCGTATAGAAGAGGGATAGGTGTTATTGTCCTTCTCTTAATAGGTACCTTGTTTCAGTTGATGTCACTTTTTTAGAAGATACCTCGTTTTCTCCATCTACATCTTACACTAGTCAGGGGGAGGATGATGATCTGCTAATTTATACGGCTACATCTTTAGTTCCTGATCTTGTTGAGTCTATCCCATCTTGGCCCAAACCTCTTATCGTAGAAGTCTATTCACTGCGAACTCCTTCAAAACCACCTCCTTCGTCATTAGATCTACTCTCTCTCTCTGTCAATCTAGATGACCTTCCTATTGCTCTTCGGAAAGGTAAATGTCAGTGTACTTATCCTATTTTCACTTTTCTGTCTTAGAATCATTTCTCACCATCATCATGTTCTTGTGTTGCTTCTTTGAATTCAATTTATGTACCTAAAATTGCTCATGAAGCACTCTCACCCTGGCTAGCATTAGGCTACATTAAGGAGATGAATGCCTTAAAAAATAACTATACTTGGACTTTGGTGAATTTACCTACTGGCAAGAAAGCAGTTGGATGCAAGTGGGTATTTGCAGTCAAATTTAATTATGATGGATCAGTGGCTCACCCAAAGACTCGACTAGTAGCCAAAGGCTATGCACAGACATATAGAGTAGATTATTCTGATACTTTCTTCCTTGTGGCAAAAATGACTTCGGTTCGATTATTTATTTCTTTGGCAACTACATATGATTGGCCACTTTACCAGGTTGATGTTAAAAATCTTTCCCTCATAGAGATCTTTAGGAGGAGGTTTATATGGAGCAACCACCTGAGTTTGTTGGCTCAGGGGAGAGTTTAGGAAAGTTTGTCGTCTTCTTAAGTCATTGAATGGACTAAAACAAAGTCCTCAATCTTGGTTTAGAAAATTCAGTCAAATAGTAAAGAGATTTGGGATGAGGAAGAACAAATCTTATCATACTGTTTTCTATAAGCAGTCTACATTTGGCATCATTTTACTTCTGTGTATGTAGATGATATTGTTATCACTAGGAGTGACATGCATGGAATCTCATCCTTGAAGTCCTTATAGAGCCAGTTCAATACTAAGGATTTAGGGCACCTAAAATACTTTTTGGGGATTGAAGTGTCAAGAAGCAAGAAAGGTATTTTCCTGACTCAGAGGAAGTATGATTTGGATTTGTTAAAAGAAATTGGGAAATTAGGAGTCAAACTATGCATCACTCCAATGCTTCCTAACGAACAATTCACAAAGGAGGGAGATCCTTTTAGTGATCTTGAACGATATAGGAGATTGGTTGGGAAGTTGAACTATCTTGCAACGACTCGTCCTAATATTGCTTACTCAGTTAGTTGTAAGTCAATTTATGTCTTCTCCTACGATTCATCATTGGACAGCCTTAAAACAAATCTTGTGTTACTTGAAAGGTGCTCCTAGACAGGGGATACTGTATCGGAATCATGGTCACATTAATACTTACTGTTTTTCTAATGCGGACTGGGCGAGTTCCAAGATTGATAGAAAGTCCACTACCAGTTATTGTTTTTTTGTTGGTGGAAATCTAGTTTCATGGAAAAGTACAACGCCAAGTGTGGTATCACGGTCTAGTGCAGAATTCGAGTATAGAACAATGGCACAAGCTTCATGTGGGTGTCCCAACTCTTAAATGAGGTCGGTCTAAAAGTTTCAGTTCCCGTAAAGCTATGTGCGATAATCAAGCCGCTATTCATATCGCTTTGAATCCAGTTTTTCATGACCAAATCAAACATATTGAGATAGAATGTCATTTTATTCGTAAGAAAATTCAACAAAATTTAATTTCTACATCTTATGTGAAGACTGGAGAGTAGTTAGGAAATATATTTACAAAAGCTCTTAATAGAGCCCGCATTTCTTATTGTTGTGAGATATTGGAAGATATTTGAATAATATTCTTAATCAGTATGATTTAGGTAATTAGGGATAGGTAGAGATTTATTTCCTAGTTAGTATTGTTTCCTATTCTTTATATATTTATTTCCTATTTTATATTCATAAAGTTATATATATAAGATTTTCTACTATCAATGAAATTATCAATTTCTCTTCATTCTCATTTCTTTACAAAGCATATTCGTGCTTTTTTCGGAGTGGTGGTGTTGATAACTCCTCTAAAATCCACAGAGTCAACCAGGATCTTCTTATGGTGGCTTAGGTTTTTGTGACATTGCTTTGCATAAAGCTCTGCTTTTTAAGTGGCTTTGGAAGCTACACCTTGAAGAGGACAAAATATGGGTTCAGATTATCAAACATAAATCCAACACAAGCAGGGTGGATTATGTCTCGCCTAATAGCTATTACTCAAGGATTTGGAAAGGTATCACCCAAGTCTACACTGGTAGTGATGATGTTGCTAAATTTATTCATAATAATATTCATTTTAAGGTGGGGGTAATGGCATGCGTATTCTTTTCTAGGAAGATTGTTGGTTGCATGGAACAACGTTAGCAAGCTCATCTCCTTCTCTCTATGCTTTGGGCGATGACTGTTTAACTTTTATTTATAATATGGGTTTTTGGGTTGGAGACAAGTGGTTCTGGAATATTTGCTGGTCTAGGGAACTTGATGATTTGAAGATTCTAGATGCAAATAAACTGTTTGATTTGCTTAGGTCTGTCTCTTTGTCAAACTCAGTCTATGATGAGCTTGTCTGGGCTGCTAGTAAGAATGGTACATATTTTGTCTATTCTGTCTATCATATTTTTTTAAAATTTAGCCACTCTGCAGTTCATTTTCCAAATATTTAGCTCAATCTCTGCCCTGCTAAGTCAAAATTATTTTTTTTCGTTTGCTTTCTTTGGCCGACTTCCAACTCGAGACATGTTTTTTGAGCGTGGTTTATGCTCTCTGGCTGGGAATTGTTGTCCAACTTGTGGTCACTTTGGTGATACTCACATGCTCCTGCTTTGTTCCACTTCGTAGAAAATTTGGTCTTACTTTCTCAATTGGTGGGGCATTTCTTCGGTCATCCCAAATAACTTAATTTCCTTTTTCTAGCAATGGTCATTGGTAATTTTCAGAGAGATTTTTGGAGGACATTATTTTTTGCAATATCTTGGTCTATTTGGCTTGCTGGAAATGACCTTGTTTTCAATAACAAGACTACATATCCACCATCTTTGATTTGGGTTATTCCTCAGCGTACTTGGCTATGGTTTCGCACTTTTCATCCTCAGTTCCCTTATGACTTGAATTCGCTAATTATGTCTCCAGTTGCCATTCAATGTTGGAGCATTCGGAAGAGTCTTTGACTGTTTCTTTGTCTTTCTGCTCTGCTTTATTCTCTTCCTTTCTGTTCTGTTTGTTTTTTTCCTTCCTCCTGAGGCAATGACATGTCTTGCTCAGTTTTGCTTAGTTATAGGGAGAAATTTTTTTATCACCTTAATATTGATTAAAGAGGTTTTTCCCCTCAATTTTTAATAAAAAATAATATGCTTATCTAAAAAAAATAGCTAGAAATATAAATCTATAGTATAAAAATAAGCTTCTTTATAATGTATGTAATAATAAATAATATAATTTACGTATTATTACATACATTATAAAGAGTAAATGCGACTCAGCCACTTATAATAGTCTCTCATGCACTTTGTCAATAGTGTTTCATTACTGTGCGTTGCTTTAATGAATATACAAATTCTTGCTTTATACATGTCTGCATTATTGAGGTTATCTCCTCAGCCTCAGCTATGAATAGGCAGAGGATGGTGCACAAAGCAATTTGGGAAGAGCTTCAGAGCACAGTGCACGCAGTTGAACAGAAGACTACAAAGACCCCTGCTGAAGCAGAAGCGCAGAAGTGATTAAACGTTTCCCTTGATTTTATTTCGGAACCAAAAATATTCTCACTTGAGTTTTCTTGATGTGCGATGCAGAAGAAACAGTAAGCAATTTTCTTGTTCTAAGTTTTGCTCAAGCTCTGTATTTTATTTGCTCAAGGAGTTAGTCTTGGTAGAAAACTCTTAATGCTTAAACTCAAAAGAAAGAACAAGAAACGTTGTATTCATAGAAAGGGGTAGATTATGATTGAAGAATGAAGAGTAGATATTAACATTTTTCAAGTAGAGACAACAGAACCAATGGAAGCATTGAAATTATAGAAGTGCGTAGGAAGCAGTCAACCTTTGTAGAAGTTTGACCCACAAAAAGACTCAACTGATTATGTCCCAACAATTATATATGAGTGTACACTGAGACTATCCCAGCTGGAAAGTGTGCCTTAGATGAAATACATCTATTCCTTCTTCCAAACGTAACTTTCAGTGCCCTCCTCACTCTCTTTCCTTGAACTTTCTTTTTACGACAATTAATTCTTTCTTTTAACTTATTACATATTTACATTATATTTTCTTGCATTACTAATCTCGTTCGTGGACTGTGACTAATCTGACTCGAGCTAATTATTACATTTTAAGTAGAGTCTCCTAGTATAAGTTTTTTTCATATATAAGACTCGAATTCGAGACTTTGGGAAAATATGTCAAACTAATAAGTTACCAACCATGTAACTTATTACATTTTATGCACACCATTTGCTTTTTGAACTAACTGATGTTATTTGATTGATATGGAATATTAAGCGTATCCGAATCTAAAAACAGACTAATGATAATAGGAAATGAGAGAATTTTAGCTGAATCGAGAAGCAGATTGATGACATTATAGAGACGGCAATTGGATCCGTTTCCGCAATGCCCTAGCCAAAACTTGCCCCGAACAGTATGATTTTGTTTTTTTTTTTTATCATTTTTATGTCCGTTCTAAATCCGCCCCGAATCCGAAGTCTCATGTAGTAGGAATGGGAAGAGTTAAATCCTTCTCGAACTGCCCCATTGTCATTCCTAGACGATAATATGGAACTAAAGGGGTTTGAAAGAGTTAACATGATTTTCATTAATTTGAAGTGAAGATTGAGACAAATGAATGAATTGGAGTTTAATTTCATAGTATAGATGGAGTGTAGTACATAATAGTACATATAATAAGAGTTTATTATTAATTAATAATTGTAACTCCACCCTGCTTATTAAATGATATTTATATCTTCTGTCTTTACTTAACTCTCCTACTGTCATTAGCTTCAACCTTCACTTGTTACAGGGCCATTACCCTCTCAGAGAGTAATGGCCCCGTGATAAGTGGTATCAGAGCCTGCCCCGGGTTTGCCCAGAGGTGGGCCCTCCGGTGGGCCACCCGTGACTAGGGTGTCACGGATTGGCCGTGGGAGCTTTCACGGATCCCACATCGGACGGACCTGGGGGGATGTCCTGGGCATATAAGCGGGTGCGCTGCACACCCCTTTGAGCGCGCTTTTGGGGGAGAGAGTAATGGCCCTGTGATAAGCTGTCACAGGGCTACACAGGCCATGTGTCAATCTGTCAGATATTGTCCGCTTTGGGACCCCCTCACGGATTTAAAACGCGTCTAACAGGACAAGGGAACCTCCCCCTTATCTAGCCCAGGAACTTCCCCCAATCATCCGATGTGGGATTGAGGGCATTCCACTGAACCCCTCATATCCTCCCCCACTACGAGGGTCCAGTGTCCCACTGGACAACTGACACACCGGAGATTCGGGTTGGCTCTGATACCAACTGTCACGGGGCTATACAGGCCATGTGTCAATCTGTCAGATATTGTCCGCTTTGAGAGTCCCACTAGACCCCCTCACGGATTTAAAACGCGTCTAACAGGACAAGGGAACCTTCCCCTTATCTAGCCCAGGAACTTCCCCCAATCTACCGATATGGGATTGAGGGCATTCCACTGAACCCCTCACATCAAGGCATGACATAGGCTTTCAATTCATATGCATCATCATCTCTTCTTCTTCTTCTTCTTTCAATGAACATGAGCTTATATTGCTACTTGAATTAGCATTGATTAATATGTACATAACATTGTTCTTTGTTGCTATATGATAATTATTGCTGATGCTGTCTTATGGAAGCAATGACATCAGCATAAACTCAGTTAAATTTTGTCCTATTCTTCAATAAGATATACCAACAACATACAAATTACAATAGTTTCAATGAAAAATCAAGAGGAAAAAAAGAAAAAGAAATATTTTCTTTTCTACAATCACAAAACCATGATGCGTTCTTTTTTTTTTTTAATTAGACAGATATTGTTACATGCAATAATATTGTACTATTGCATGTATTGCATAATAACAATCTCTCTCTATATATTCACCCTTTTTCTGAATTCTTGTTCATGGATGAACTTTGTCACCGTTCTTTGCCGGGGAAGACGGAATGTCTTCGGTTTGCTTATTTTGTCTCTTTGATGGCGCTGAAGGTGGAATAGGAACTCCTTAGGGCAGTAAACTGAATGTGGTAGGTGGCAAAACAAGCCTGATGTCATTGTTTATGCTCTGAAACCTATATATTGCTCCATAGCACAAGGAAGAGAGAACGAGGAAGAGAAACAAGAAGAAAATGGTCACAACATGGTGTTTGGTACCCATGAAAGACAAAGAAAATGAGTTTCTAGATGTGAACCATTTTGGTTTTCTTA
>CATIWF010035840.1:0-10596 GCA_949630135.1 Balakata baccata
TATGATGAGACAATCATTGACATTTGAATAGATAATCCATATGATTGTCTCATAGCAGGTCATCCAATATATTTGACTACTCTTAGCAAGCATCCACATGTTAACGTTGAACATCTCATGCTCACAGCTTATGAGATCTACTGCTTCATCTAATCAAGGAATATAACATGTGCTAGTCTATCCAGATCAACAATGTCCCGTCTTATTAATCCTATGACTAGGGATAATTTAGATACAAACATAATTACACATGATAGGAATCTCATTATCATGATCCCATCATGATTTCCTTCATGCTATGTTTCATATCAATTCATATGCAAATGAATACTAATATAATGAAAGAATGCCTTTATGAATGTGTACACTAAGTGCTTAAAGCGATTGCCTTTTGGGCATATCTCTAACAATTTTTGCATACAATTTGTTGTCTATGTATGTTCTTTACTTGTATGATGTAAATATTGAACTTTCGGGATAGTTAACTTCCTTTTTCTCCTAAAAATTCTCGGAGATCCTATAACTCCCACTCGAGAACAATGTCCTGCTCGGTACATTATACCTCTCGCTTGTGACTTCTTGATCACCTATTTAACGTTGCAACTTCTCATCTCTTGCTTGGGAAGCCACACTTCCCGGTAGGGACACTTGAATTTTATTTGACTGTTGCACCACTTCATACGTATACACTCGGGAAGCCTTCTATCCCCCTCGGGACTGGGTCCAAATTTAATTTTTTTTCAACCATTGTAGGGTTCTTGGTCGGGAACCCCCATGTCCTGATCCGGACTTACTCGATGGCAACCTTTTGTAACTGCCACCAATCAAATTCAACTACCATAACTCTCTCATTTAAACCCCTCAAACTATAACAGCCCTCTTCAAACTCTATAAATACCTCACTATTCTCATTCTTTTAGTCACTTTTGCATCAATACTCTTCCTCTCTTCAAATTCTTCAACAAAAAAACTTCAAAAATTCTCCATACTCACCCTCTCCAAATGACACAAAAGGCTGGCACCTCAAAATCAAGAATCTCCAAAGGCAAAGGAGTGGCTTCTTCTTCCCAAATCTCCTCCTTTCAAGATATCTTCAATGCCTTCTCAAAGGAGGAGAAGAAAAAATATGCCAACATAACCGCCAAGAAATTCATCTCAAATCATACACTCAATATTGATGATCTTGACAAGTTAGGAGTCAAGGATGAAGTCATTGGCACCCTTGAAAAGATGGGGTGGACCGCTTTTGTCATGTCTCTTGAAGATGGCCATGATGAACTTACCATTGAATTCCTCTCCACTCTTCAAGTTATCAAAGATCCAAAACAACCTCTCTGCTACTATGGCCTCCAATTTCATCTCTTTGGCCAACCATAAGAGATGACAAAGCATCAACTTGCTGATGCCTTTGGGTTCGAGAAGGAGGGACTAATCAACACTCAAGCCATGCATCTCTTTCCTCTTGATGTATGGAAAGGAATCTCTCTTGAAACTTGGCTTGACAAGAGATCAAATGCCAAGCACATCAAGACCCTCTCTCACTTCATTCTTCATAGAATCATCACTTTCACAATCATTGCAAGAAGTAAAAGTAATGAGAAAGTCACCCATGAAGACCTTCTCTACCTCTATGCCATGGTTCACAATCAGCCTACAGATTTAGCCTATCTTCTTCTTGATAGATTTCAGTCCATGGCCTCCACCACTAATGGCATAATTTCACTCCATGTGCAAATCACCTATCTTGCAAGGTATCTTTATCTAATGACGGATGAAAATTGTGCACTTCTCTCTTTATCTCGCTCTCAATATGAGAGCTTCTTGGATGTCCAATATCTCCTAAATTATAAGGCAATTGGAAGATCATTCAAGGAGGTTGATTCCTTCTTCTATGCTTTTGGGGAATATGGTACCCAAAAGGCTACTCAAGAGGCCACAAGGAAGAGGGCAAGACTCTCCATATGAGGAGAAGGCTCAAGTGCACAAGAGATGCCACCTCCACCACCACCCCCTCAACCATAACAACTCACTTTGCAAAGTCTTTATAACTTTCAAATACAATCCTTCAATACTTTGCGAGATATGATGCAACACCTCCACCTTGATATTCAAAGTTTGCAAGGGCAACTCAATTTAAATGTTTGTACCCATAGCTTTGAACAAGCCCCACCATTTGAGGGGGAGCAAGGTGAAGAGGAAGAAGAAGGAGGTGGAGATGAAGAGAAGGGTAATGATGAAGAAGGAGATGAATAGCTTAGAATTTTCTCTTACAATTTTTTTGTCCCCACATGTTGTGTAATTTCTTTGCTTCATTAATAAAATAATCTTTTCTTCTCTATATCCTCTAAATATTTCATTCTTTTTTATATTAATAAAGGGGGAGAAGAAATAACTAATCAAAAATTTAAAATTTGAATTTCTCAATTATGTTGACTTTTGCCATTCAATATGTTTTATACCTTTAAATTATATGAAACTTTGAATACATATTACTCAATATGTCAATTTGATTATAGAACTATCAATTTGATATTTTTATCTAGTTTGATTGTCAAAATCAAAAAGAAGAAAACTGTTAACTTCAGGATGATTACTCTATATTTTGATCTTGACAATCAAATTATATGTTACTAACATCTTTGCTAAGTGTTGTTTTGATAGTGTTCAAAGTTTCAGCACTCTTGGTTATGGTTTCCTCATTGAATAACTCAAACATTTTATGGAGACATGTAACCCCCGACCGAGACAGGAATATTCTGACCGGAACACAAGTATAAATCGGAAAATCATATGTCCTGACCAAGAAAACATTGCCTCCTAGTGTTTCAAAGTTCCAACAGCAAAAGCAGACAAAGACAGGTGATGTCCCAACCAAGACATGATATTTTCAGACCAGGACAAGAAAGTCCCGACCGGGACTATAGTACAGACCAAGCAAATCAAGTGTCTAGACTGAAAAACACTGCAGGATGATAATTCAAAAGTTCCAGTAGCAAAAGCAGACCAGGACAGGTGATGTCCCAACCAGGACATGATATTTTCAGACCGGGACTATAATACAGACCAAGCAAATCAAGTGTCCAAACCGGAAAACACTATAGGATGATAATCCAAAAGTTCCAATAGCAAAAGCAGACCGGGACATGGTATGTCCCGATCGAGACTCTTATTTTTCTGACCGGGATGGTTGTAGTCCGAGCAAAAAATTCAAAAAGATATGACCGTTGAAGAGGAGACACCACCAAAGTGTGTCACATCATCAGAAAGTCAAAAACACTCAAAGTCAAACTAACTTATGTCCCGACTGGGACTCCAGGACTCCTGACTAGGAAAATTGAATAGAGACTAACCGTTGGATGTTTCAGTCAATCAGAAATTGTCATGTATCAAAATTGGGCATTTCCCGACCAGGAAAGTCATGTTCCCGACCGGGACATCTCTCTCTGCGGACGATATTTAATGCACTTGTAAGAGAACATTAGAAAGAGTTATGGCACCACTTTATAATGACTAATTGGTAGGTAATCAGTATAAATACATCACCAAAAGGTCATTTAAGTATAACCAACTACTTTAAAAAGTACCAAAACTTTTGCAATTTAATTTCTCAACTCTTCATTAATTGTTTTGTGTAAGAGTTCAAGTATTAATCTTGAAACGCTTGGGTTATCTTGTAATTGGATAGTGTGAGCCAAATTACAAGGAATTGATTGTTATACGAGCCAAAAAATACAAAAAAAAAATTCGGGTTTAGTGTTAGCTTTGGTAAAACACCTAGTTGGGAGTGATTGTTTGGACAACAATGAGATAGTTCAAAATTGTTAATATGTGAAAAGTTTTAAATCAGACATAGCTTTAATGGTTTATTATGACATAGTTGGAGTAGCACACTCTTGTATAGTATTGGTTAGTCTGCTATATGGGAGGGTGTTACATTTTTTCTTTATTATTAATATCATTATTGTCTTTATTTAAAATTGTGTATACCTCTAATTAACTTTTTTTAGTTTTTTTTTCCACACTCCCAATGTCATTAATTGTATCTTGTAATTAAATATATATAATTACAATAATATTATACTTGAAATATCTATATTACACACCCCATTATATTATATATGAAAAAAAGTTTAATTAAATATTATAAGGTTTTTAACAAAATATACCAAATTAATTTAAGCCTTTAAGCTGCTTTTTGGACTGGGTTCCCTTTTCTTCTAACAGTTGCTCAAACCTCCTGAAGCTACTGATCCTGCGTGAGGAAAAAATCATCCACTCTAAACTACTAGCTTAATGGTACTTTATAGGATAAAAATCTTACATACTCATAAATATTATTTATACATGCCACATCTTTATATTCCATATGTCACAAATAAAACTCAACATTTAAACACAATTTATTATGCAATATGAACTTAATTATTTCACAATTAACATGTATGCAAAAGTCTTACTTTGATTAACTTTATTCATAATATTTTTCTTTTCCCTTATTATTTTTATTCAAGATCATAATACCTGTATTTGAACTCATTAATAGGAGTATGGTGAAGGGTTTTGATCATGTATCACATACATATAATACAGCGGAAAATAAAAATTTTTAAAACCTGAATCAATGGATTATACATGTGCCAATTAAAACTAATTTAACCAAAGAAAATTCAGAATTTATACCTTTATAATTTCTTGATTTTTCTTCAACTTCTCACCTTGGATTGTCTCTAACAATATCCACGCGAAGATGAGAGGATGAAACTACTAGGGAGATGGCTTGAACATACCTCAAAGTGCTAGCAATGGGGTATGTTCATATGAGAAGAAAATTAAACTCTTTAATTTTCATAGTCTCCAAAAATTTTTCTTCTCCAAAAATTTATTTCTTGTCTATTTTCTGTCTTTTGGGGTCTTTTCGATCCAAAAGAAATTAAAAAAGTAGATCAAAAATGAGAAGAGGAGAAAATGAAGAGGCATGAATAGTGTCATGGCCATTTTGGCCAAATTTATAGGGTGATTGGCGTGCTGCTGCGCACTAGCGTGCAGCAGCCTGCCTGGGCCTACTGGGCAGGTCCAGCTGGCCTACCTGGCAGGCCTGGTAGGCCAGCAGGCCCGCATGGGCTCACCAACCCCCCGAGCAATTTTTCCTTAAGATCTTATCGCGAACCGACTCAAAATAATTTTCTCATATTTTGGATCTCATCCTAAGCCATTTTGCTCATTCTTTACATTTCCAAAGCGTGTGACCCATTAGGTTCCTGGTTATATTGGCTACTTAAATTATCAAATAATTTAAGCAAATCATGAGCAGTATCTAGCAACACATCATGATCCCCAATTGACCGGAAAGTCAGTGGTTTGACTACGAACCTTTCCATAGACAACAATATGTGCAATTCATCCTTTTACCATTCTATACCCCACTCGGTTCAGAGCATGGACTATGTGTCAGCTCTCGCTAGACTGACTACGTCACACCTAGCCCAAGTGATTTTAGATCTTGTTACTGAGACTCATTCCTCAATTAGACATGTCACTAAAGACCATCTTCATGACAGTTCCACTCTGGCTAGAGATTCCCGAGTAATGATCCCAACAAGGGGCCATGGATATACTCTCCCTCTATCAGGAGCAGTGAATCCTCTATTGGCTACCCAATTACCTTCGAATACCTCAAGATGCACCCAATCACCACCCTATGAGCAACCTCTATGAGGCAACAAGGAATGGAGTCAAAGCACAGAATCAGTATCCAAGATAACCTTGAGTACCTCAAGTCTAAGGATACATGCACCTTTGCTATGATGAGACTATCATTTGACATTTGAATAGATAATCCATATGATTGTCTCATAGCAGGTCATCCAATGTACTTGACTACTCTTAGCAAGCATCCACATGTTAACGTTGAACATCTCATGCTCACAGCTTATGAGATCTATTGTTGATCTAATCAAGGAATATAACATGTGCTAGTCTATCCGGATCAACAATGTCCCGTCTTGTTAATCCTATGACTACGGATAATTTAGATACTAACATAATTAGACATGATAGGAATCTCATTATCATGATCCCATCATGATTTCCTTCATGCTATGTTTCATATCATGGACTTTCATTAATCAGTTTAAGATCTATATCAATTCATATGCATATGACTACTAATATAATGAAAGAATGCCTTTATGAATGTGTACACTAAGTGCCTGAGGCGATTGCCTTTTGGGCACATCTCTAACAGGATGCATATGCTAATAAAATGCGAATAGCCTCTAATCTTGCTATAGGAGCAAAGGTTTCATCATAATCAATGCCTTCCTCTTGGTTATAGCCTTTGGCAACCAATTTAGTCTTGTTTCTTGTAATTTTACCATCCTTATCTAGTTTGTTCCTATAAACCCATTTAGTACCAATAATTGGGTAGTCCTTAAGTCTTGGAACCAAGGTCTAAACCTTGTTCCTCTCAAATTGGTTGAGTTCATCTTGCACAACAATCACCCAACTCTCATCATCCAAAGTTTCATTAATTGACTTTGGTTCAATTTGAGATATAAAAGCAATATTAGAATCAAGAAATTTGGAACGAGTACTTACACCTTTTGTAGGATCACTAATGATTTCCTTCTTTGGGTGGTTTCTTGTAAACCTCCACTCCCTTGGTAGCTTATTCTTTTCTTTCTCATGAGCTTGGGATTGCTCTTCCTCTTGACGTTGTTCCTCATCTAGATCAATTTTTTTTTATTGATTCCCCTTATTTCACTTGATCAAGATTGAGATTCTTTGTGGAACCTACAACATAAATCAAAGGAATACCTTTGCCAAGATTAAGTTTATAAGATTCATCAAAATTAACATGCATAGACTCTTCTACAACCAAAGTTCTTTTATTAAAGACCCTATAGACTTTGCTAGAGGTGGAGTAATTAAGAAATTTGCCCTTAACGAATTTTGAGGCAAATTTTCTAAGGTTGTCCTTGGTATTTAATATGAAACATTTGCAACCAAATACTGTAAGATATGAGATATTGGGTTTTCTTCCATTCCAAAGCTCATAAGAGGTTTTATTTAAAATAGGCCTTTTAAAAACACAATTTGCAATATAACATGCGGTATTAGTGGCTTCCGTCCAAAAGTAAGTTGGTAAACTATACTCATTAAACATTATTCTAGCCATTTCTACCAATGTTCAGTTTTTCCTTTCAACTACCCCATTTTGTTGAGGAGTTCTTGGTGTGGAAAAATCATGAGAAATACCATTTTCTAAACAATAGTTTTCAAAAATATCATTTTCAAACTATTTGCAACACCCTCGACTTTCCAACATGCATTATTACACTCATTCCATTTGGACATATTCATTTTATATATGTCATTCACATAAAACACATGTATACGTAGGGATTTTGGCTTGAACGTGCTCAAAAGATAGAATTGTTACATATCGATTTATCACAATAGGAGAAACTCGCACAGGTCAAGTCATAAATTAAATAAGGGTTATAAAGTATTAGATATTAAATGGTATAAAATGATTAAATCAAAATTAATAGAGGTTGACATAGTTAAATTAATTAAAGCAAACAATTTAACTAAATAGTTTTTTTTTGGTACTAGGTACATGTAAATATGTAGAGAAAATAATAATAATAAAAATAATTAATTATTATTATTATTATTTATTTAAATTATTTAAAGAAATCATAAAAGTAAAAAAAAAAAAGGAAAAAAATTTTTGAGTTGCCAACTTTGGGAATAAGGTTGTTTTTGGCCTCTTTTGCAACCTTTTGCTCCTTCTATTCCTCTCCATTTTCTTCACAATTTCTTCCTCAAGCTCAGCCACAATTGGTCTTCTAGTCTGTAAGTATTCCATCTCTTATGTTGATAATGATTTTATATTGATTGGTTTAGAATTATGGGATGCCAAACAAGCTTGTAATCATCCTTCTGGCCAGTGTGTTCTATTCAGATGGCAGTGAATTAGGGTTTTGTTTTCTTCATGTTAGACACCGATTCTAAAAAAGCACAAAACACCAAACTTTTAGGTTTATGTCCTAATTTATAGCCATATAAATGGTTTTGCAAGATTTTGTGTCTATGAAAAGACATTGGCATATGATTGTGACTAGCTCGATTGAGGAACCAAGTTGAATCACCTCATGTTTTGATTAATTTTCTATATGATAGATTCGGTATTTGAGGAAGCTGAAAACATGAAAGTTGTAGATATCTAATTATCTAGTGTTAAACTAAATTTTAGGACCAGATTGTGGGCAAATGATGAGTTATGGGCAAGAGAGTGATGTATGTTCCATATTTGAGCTGCCTGCTTTATATCTTGTGCATGTCCAGTCAGTTGGTTGCCCATTTTGTGCTCCTTATAGACATAATCTGTAAATCATCAAAACATGAAAGTTATAGATATATGTCTTAGATAAATTTTGGTATAAAGTTCACCTCAATATGTTATGTATGTTGTTAGTTATGGCCTTCACAATTCAGACTAGTTCGAATGCCAACCCTATTTATGACCAATCACAATTACCCTACCATATGAGGACCTTAGAGGCGCAATGGATGAAAGTTGTCAACATGAAAAAGGTTCCATTTTAACATATCTATGTTCATACAATTTCATACAAATATGACTTACACGTTGTAAGATATAAAGATGCAAATTTGGTGTCCCAAAACTGTTTAAGGTCTAAAACAGGATAGAAAATAGAACACGCATTTAAATTGCATAAAATATTCCATAATGAAAATCCAATGGACTTTAGAGTGTCAAAGTAGTTTTGAAGAAGTAAAATATAGGCTAACTTCTGCACCAGTGTTAGCTATTCCTATAGATATGGGAGGATTTACAGTATATAGTAATGCTTTACACTAAGGGTTAGGATGTGTATTGATGCAGCATGGTAAGGTGATAGCTTATGCATCCAGACAATTGAGATCACATGAAATGTCATGATTTAGAATTAGCTACAGTTGTGTTTGCATTGAAAATTTTGATACATCTTTTATATGGCTAGACATTCTAGATCTTCACAAACCATAAGAGTATGAGATATCTACTGATATAAAAAGAATTAAACATGAGACAGAGGTGATGTTTAGAGCTATTAAAAGATTATGACTGCACAATTGAATACCATCCAGGAAAGGCAAATGTAGTGGCATATGCATTAAGCAGGAAATCCAGCAGCAGTATGGCTCATTTGCAAGCAACTTCTCTTCCATATTTGATTTAGCTTTGATCTATAAATGTTGAATTGAGTATGCATAATAGTGGGTCACTGATTGCAGCCCTTTAGGTTAGACCTATACTAATAGGCAGAATCAAAGAAGCACAGGACAAATCCTCAATTGTGTGAGAAAATTGAAATGGCAAAGCAAGAAAAAAGCAAAGACTTCCACTTACAGAATGATACGTTGATGTTAAAGTCATGCATGTGTGTTCCAAATATTGATAAACTATGCCAACAAATAATGAAATGCAATGTACCCAGGGATGACAAAGATGTATCATAGTTTAATACCTCATTATTGGTGGCCAAGGATAAAGAAAGACATAACAGAATATGTTTCAAAATGCCTAACATGTCAGCAAATTAAAGTAGAACACCAAGCTCCCGTAGGTAAACTACATCTATTGATATTGCTAGAATGGAAATGGGAGAAAATAATAATAGATTTTATTTATGGATTGCCGAGAACTTTACAGAAGAATGATGCTATATGGGTAATTATTGACAGATTAACCAAGTCAGCACATTTTCTACCCATCAGATGGGGATGTACACTTGAGAGTTTAGCAAAGTTATATGTCAAAGAGGTAGTCAGATTACATGGCATTCCATTATCCATTGTATCTGATAGAGATCCACGATTTACTTCTCGGTTTTGGGTGAGTTTACAAAATGCATTGGGAACAAAATTGAACTTCAGCACTACATTTTACCCACAAACTGATGGTCAATCAGAGAGAACTAAATAGACTTTAGAGGATATGCTCAGAGCATGTGTTATGGAGTTCAAAGGATCTTGGGATGAATATCTAGCACTAATTGAGTTTGCATACAACAATCAATATCACAGTAGTACCCAGATGGCACCATATAAAGCACTGTTTGGCAGAAAGTGTAAAAGCCCAATTATTTAGGATGAAGAAGGTGCACGAGAAATTGAAGGACCAGAAATGGTATAGGATACAATAGACAAAATCAAGATTGTCAAAAGTAAACTCAAGGCAGCACAAGATAGACAAAAGAGTAATGTTGATCGACATAGAAGGGAAATGGAATATGAGGTAGGCGAAAAGGTATTTCTTTGAGTGTCACCATGGAAGGGAGTAATCCGATTTGGCAAGAAGGGCAAACTGAGTCCAAGGTATATAGGGCCTTATGAAATTCTTGAAAAGGTTGGTCCATTGGCATACAGGTTGGCATTACCACCAGAGATGGCTCAGATTCATAATGTATTTCATGTTAGTATGCTTAGAAGATACAGATCAGACCCTACACATGTACTTAAAGATCAAGCTATTGAGATTGCAGATGACATGAGTTATATAGAAGAACCAGTAGAAGTCATCGG
>CATIWF010035897.1:0-13344 GCA_949630135.1 Balakata baccata
TTTTTATTTTTTTTAAAAATCATATTTCATATATTTGTATAACTAAATATTTAATTAATTATTAAATGTAAATGTAATTTATAACTTGAAATTGCAATCAACCAAAATTTTTAAATTGTAAAAGAAAAGTAATATAAAAAAGAAAAAAAATGTAAAAATGAGTGAACAATCTCATTTTAAAAAAAAAAAGTAAGAATAAAGATAACATATCATTTTATAAATAAGGGTGAGTTAATTGTTTAAAACATATTTATTTTGACCAATTTGATTAGTTTATAGTTAATTCATCTAGTTTTAAGGTTAATTTTTTTGTTGAATTGGTTTGATTGGACCAAATTTAATAATTAAAATTTTTTTACAAAAAATTAAAAAAATAAAGAAAAACCGGTTGAACCGGCCGGGTCATCGGTTGAACCGGCAGGATCACCAGTTCTCACCGGGTTGTTTCTATCCCTGTTTTGGGAGTAAAAACCTTTCGGCCTAAGGGCCGGTTCCCGATTGAACCGACCGGGCCGGTCCGATTTTTACAACCATGGTTGAAACGCTCCACGTACTCCCTCAATGTTTCTTCCCTTTTTTGATATACTTTCTAGGCGATCCACTGAAATCTTGTGGACACGCATGTTGGTGACAAATCGCGTATTAAAAAGTTGGGCTAATTGCTCAAAAGAGTGAATGCAGCCCAGTTTGAGGCCTTGGTACCATTGCTGGGCTAAGCTGACCAATGTGGTGGAAAAAACTTTACAGAGTACCGAGTGGTTTATGTATAAAGCCATAGTGGTGTGAAATTGGGAGACGTGACTTCGGGATTCTCCAGAATCGTTGTATGTGGGCAGGCACGACAACTTGATATCTGGAAAAGGATTTTGCAGTGAATGATTAGCTAGAGGTGAGGTATTTCGGAGAATATAATCGAAGTCTCCGGATGAAAGCTAAAATTCTTTCATGAGATTTTTTATTACGTGTAAAGGTCGGTTTTGATGATGAATGTTTCTTGGGCAATAGGTGGAGTCTGGTGAGTAAGTGTATTGGCTAAAGACCTTTTTCGGGTAGAGGTGGAAATTTCTTCACGCTCCTCTGGAGGGTGCTAGGAAGAAGTCGGTGTTTGGTTTTTGAGTAGGTCTACATCTTGTTTCATTTCGTTGATGGTAGCTGTAAGCTATTATAGAATGTAGGAAAGGTCCAGAATAGGGTTGGGTACGAGTTCTGTAGTAAGATGATTAAGGGCGGGACTCAAATTGCAGGGAGACATAGGGGTGCCCCTGGGGTTGGCGATGGTAGACTGGGGAGTTCCGTCTAAGGCCTTTGAACTCATTCCTCCTACAGGTGTTTTATCAGCCATGGTCCACACTCACCGCACCAATTGATAACTTCCGTCTCTCATAGCTGCTAGACCTTGTGCAACTGAAACAAAAAGACAAGACCGGAGTTGGATTCCATTGAAGCCCCTCCGATGCTTAAGTCAGTAGGAGGAAGAAAAGAAAAAGGAAATATAGCTAGAGAGATTCAAAGTTAAAATGTCTTTTGGGGGTGTTATCTGAGGTTTTTATAACTCTTTCCTTTGTTAAACGTCTAATCCCCTTCTGGCACATTATGGCTCAAGCTGGCTCTATCAGGTCATGATTATGGCTTGTTAACCACTTTAATTATCAAGTGTCGCGTTTGAGTTGCATGCCCATTTAATGTTTCTTACCTATCATATCAACGCTCTGCCCAATGCACTGTGGTCGTGTAGCATTTTTTTCTCCCTTAAGGATCTTCGGATCGAGGGTCATATGAGTCAACGTTGTTGTCTTGTAGGGTCACAAGACCAGTGGATCGCGAGATCCTAGGACTTTGTTTAATCTTATCGACTTCACTCAGATTGTATCTGGATTAGATGATCACGGGATCCAAGGATATCTTTATGGTTTATGTGGCGACTCCATCTAGTACAGAGGGATCATAATCGTGGGATCCGACTCAGCGTATTGCGGTATCCTATGAAGCTAGTTTAGTAACAGAATTGTATCTGGGTCAAGGGATCACAGGATCCAAGGATATCGTTATGGTTTTTGTGGTAACTCCATCTGGTATAGATGGATCATAATCATGGGATCTGACTCCGTGGATTGTGGTATCCTGTGATGCTAGTCTAGTAGCAAGATTGTAGCTGTGTCAGGGGATCACGAGATCCAAAAATACCGTTATAGTTTTTGTGGCAACTTCATTTGGTATAGAGAGATCACAATCGTGAGATCCGATTCCGCGGATTGCGGTAGCCTGTAACGCTAATCTATCAGTAGAATTCTCCTATGTCATCACTTGTCATTCATAGCATAGACAGCAGCAAAATGAGTAGAAAGACCACAATTCTTCACAAATTAATCTTTGGTGGATATCTTCGAGAAATGCAAAAGGGATTCTCCCTACACAAAAGTTCCAGAGGAGAATTACAACAATGGAATGATTTGCCTCAAGCAACAGAAAAGATAAAACTCCTACAAAGCATTAAGAATATGTTAAAATTTGCACATTCTGTTGTTTTTAATGTTATTGGGCATCGGTGATGTGTGCATGGCCTCAACATGATACCAATGACAACAGCTGATAATAATAGGAGCGGTCAAAGCATTGTGTTCACTGAGGCTATTTCTTTTGAAATATAACAATCAAGTGGAAGTCCAAGTGAAGACGTTATGATTTTCAACCGTAGATGAAACTTGAACGTAGGACAAGAAATATAATATGTAACCATGGAATTCCAATATGAAAATTAAAAAAAAAAATTCCTTGGATTTGCAGCAAAAAAGAATTTTGAGAAAAGAAAGAGAATAAAAATCCATAGATTGTAACTAGATTCTGTTCAAGTTTATGCGCATTCATAAAACTGAAATTCGATTTTGATACTGCTCAATTTAATTGAAGGAAGAAATAATATTTATTTTTCAAGTGTGTTATGGATTAATAAAATAATTAAGTATAACTAATTCCTCATTTGTACTCCGTAACTAGATCAAACAATAATCAAAACCATCTCAACAAAGAAAACAATAATTTAATAAAAAAAATATTAGAAAGTCAATGTAAAAAAAATAATAGACAATATAATTTGTATATAGTAAATAAATTAACAATGAGCAAGATAATCAATGAGCAAATCAAATGTAATTAACAACCATCTCCATATAAATTTAATATTACTATTATTTTAATTTGATTTATTTTATATGATATTAATTATATTATTTTAAATATTTTTCTATTAAAATATTAAATAATTAAATTAAATTATTTTATTAATTTTATTACTTATTAAATTAATTAACTTAAATATTAATAAAATAATTAAATAACTTAATAAGTAATAAAAAATGTGTTATAAGTAATGAACATTGAATGAACAATCAAGTTAAAAAATAATATAAAATCAAAATATAAATATTGATCAAGTTAAAAATGATGTGCAATCAAAATATAAATATTAAACTTATAAGTGATAAATATACAATGAACAATCAAGTTAAATAATCAAATTTTAATCAATAAACATATAAATTCATTACTATAATTCACACTACATAATTTATTATTATTAGAAACATAAATACTTACTATTTTTATTATATATATATGATTCTTAATAATATACAAATTACTAATTTGATGAAATTTAAGATAAACATGTGCTCCTATAATTTATTATAAATAAAATATCATAATAAAATGAAACAAATTAATAAAAAGCAAAAAAAATTATATAAAAACTAAATGATAATTATTAATGAATCTAATATCTAATAATCACGTGCAAGACATGTCAATTAAAAACTAGTGATAGGAAATGTAGCAAATTAGTTTTTTTTTTCATTATATACACTCAAATTTAAAATTAATTAGAATATTTGTATTTATTTTTCATTAATTATATACACTCAAATTTAAAATAGTTATATAAGAGATTAATAATTTGCTTATAAAATAAATTTGATTATAAAAAAAAGAGATTAATAGTCTTAATTTTCTTAAATAACTAGTTAGATATAAAGAATAAATTTTCCGAAGCAAGAAAAACAAAATGTCGGCAACGACATTGTTGTTTACAAGTTGGCGAGAACGATGACTATTCGAAACTAATTTTAATTGTACGTTCTACCTTCCATATCGGCTAGTTATTGCAACTAACAATGTTGCGATTCAATGTTAGGGATACGAAGCACGAGCACTTTAATTTTATGGTGTATTGCATTTGACACCGATATAAAATGTTCTAGATGCATTTTGTAATTTTAAAAAATTAAAAACATATTTTTTTAAGTTAAAAATATATTTTTTTCTAGAAAATATAAAATCTCTATTTGACACAAATTATTGTTTAATAAATTTGATTATATGTCATTTTTTAAAAATTTTATATAAAAATAATAACTTAAAATAATATTTTTGAATTTAATTATTTATAAATTTACCTATATATTTTTAATATTTACATGTTTCTTCCATATATTTGTGTACTAATATTTTTATAAATGTAGTTTTCTAGCATCCGTATCTATATTTTTGTCCGTATCCGTATTTATGCTACATAAGTTAGGAGTGATAGAACTTATTCTGTTTCATTTTTATTCTTTTTATTTCTTTGCTTTTCTTTGTTGTTCAGCTTGAAGTAAGAATTTATCTTGCTCTCACTCTTTTTGCTTAGTTTAGAAAGAATTTTTTTTCATTATTTTAATCTTTTAATTAAGATGATTTTTCCCCTTAATGTCCATAAAATATTTTTTGCTTAAAAAAAAGATGAAGATATGGTCTAATGATTTTTGTTATATATATATATATATATATGTTGTCAAATAAATTTTGTTTTAATTCCTAAAAATCTGAACAAAATTTCAAGTTAAAATCATACAGTTTAATTGAATAAGCAATAGGAACCATACAATTCCTAAAAATTCATAGCAGATAAATATTTTGTGAAAAATATGAAAAATTGTGTTTTTGATGATAAAATAAGATAATTAAAATGGCTATAAATATATGTTTATATATTGTTAAGAAAATATGGAATTAAAAATTCAGTGATCGAAAATTTCAACTTACAGCTTTCAGTAGTTAAGAACTAAAAATTCGGTTTTTATTAGGCATTAAACCTCTTCACAAAGAAGAGTGCAGTTGAGGACCATAGGTTATTCAGGGGTCCTGAGACCAAAATCTGGTTAGATTTAATGATGGAAAATTGGAAAGAAAAATGTTACTTATCTCAATTATTTTTGTCTCAATTCCTGTCTGATAAATATTAAAATATTTATAATTTATTTATTTGTATTTTTCAAATTATGTAAAAATATTACTAGTATTTTAATGCAGCTGTACAAGTATAATATTCCTGAATTGGAAATTGGAATTGTTTTTTGTTTTTCTTTGGTAGCTGGCTATATTAATTTTGTTGAATGATTCTATCTAGAATTTACAACCTCAACTGTCTAGTTTTAAATTTTCTTCAAAGATGTTTGTGTATATAATCCTTCTATTTTGATGCTATATTTGCTCATTAGAAATTATTTCTTCTCTAAATTTATAATGGGTAGCAGGCTTTTCTTCTTGTTCATTCTTTGTGCCGTTGTTTTTACTATTGATGCGAGGAAGCTAGCTGCAAGCAAAAAGGATGCAGCTGGTGAAAAGAAGACATCAGTCTTCTCCTTTCCGAGTGGTGGTGGTGGAGGAGGAGGGTTCGGTGGTGGTGGCGGTGGCGGTGGAGGACAAAATGGAGGGTCTGGCTTTGGATATGGAGCTGGAGGTGGATATGGCTATGGAATGGGAGGCTTTGGTGGTGGTGGTGGTGGTGGCAGTGGCGGCGGTGGAGGAGGTGGAATGGGTGGTGGTGGGTCTGGCTTTGGTAGTGGTTTTGGGTTTGGAAGTGGAGGAGGGAATGGTGGTGGCGGTGGAGGAGGTGGTGGAGGCGGGGGAGGCGGAATAGGTGGTGGTGGGGGGTCTGGCTTTGGTAGTGGTTTTGGGTTTGGAAGTGGAGGAGGGCAAGGTGGTGGTGGGAAAGGAGGAGGCGGCAGCCACGGTGGGAGTAAAGGTCGGGGAGGTAGTGGAAATGGTGGAGGCGGCGGCCACAATGGGAGTAAAGGTCGGGGAGGTAGTGGAAATGGTGGAGGCGGCGGAGGTGGGAAGCCTTGAGTTCTGACTTACGCTCATTTTGTTTGCGGAAAGTAATATTATAAATTATTTTCTTGGAAAATAATTTATTTTCTGTTATTTAGTTGTATACATAAAATTTTTAAAAAATTATTTTTTAGTGTTTAGTGTATTTTGAAAAATATTAATTTTTTTTGCATATAAAAAACTATGAAAATATTTAAAACATCTTAAAATTTGATATTTTTAATTTATAGCTATGTATAAAAGAAAATTACGTATAATAATAATTTAAAAAAAAAATTTTGGTGAACGGTACCAGTAATCAGTACTTGTGGTAGCCAAAGGTCACTAGAAGCGATTTCCAGTAGTTATACATTAATTAATATATATTTAGCTAATTTTAGTATAAAAAGTTTTATTTATATAAGTGTGTCAAGATCTGGAAAATGACTTTTCATTATCAATTTCATTATCAAAAGAGCAAATCATTTACCTAAAAAAATGACTTAATTTTCTCTTTAACTACGAAAATATTTTTTATTGACCAATTTTCCTAAATGCAGGAAAATATGAATGCGAAACAAACGGAACCTTAGTATTGCTACTTAGAAATAAATTAAAACAATAATATGAATTGTTAATATAAGAAAAACTATTATGTACAATAACTCAATATTAATTTAATTTGTGAATACATTTATGAATACAATCTAATTAAATAATTTGTATTAAAAATTGAACTCATAATATTGGGATATATCGAATTCATAATTCAGAATTGAATTTTTATTTTTCAAGTTTTAATTTTCAATGGTGTCCAATCCACTCAAATTTTTGTCCTAACCATTACATTCATTTCATTCTTGAAGTCAATAATTTATTGACATAAAAAATAATTTTTATAATTGATTTTTTATTTATAAAAATTCAATTAAATTTATATTTATCTTATTATTAAATTAATGAATTTATAAATTCAATTTAGACAAATTTTTCACTAATCTTCAAATCGATGTGTACAGAAACTTGTTGCTGTAATCAAACTATACCCATTGAATTGATTGAGCTCTAATAATTGGTTTGCATTAATTGTAATCCAATAATCAAGGAAAAATAATCGGATGAATTATATATTAATTTGGAAGAAAAAAAATCCAAACTAGTACCTTTTGGAGATTAAAAAAATTATATGATCTATCTCTTTTTTTTTATTTTCATTAAACTATGTAGAATTTATGTTAAATTTTAAGACATTTACTGCTAGTTATAAAAAAATATTTTCTACAGCTTAATAAAGTATCAATACAATAAGTTAAAACTCAAGGAGTAAACTCTCTTCACTACAACTTAACATATTTCTAATAGAAAATTAAACAGAATGATATATTAGCAGAATATAATAAAGCAAAAGGAATCAATTATATAAATTTTAAAATTCAAAAAATACCATTACAATATATTAAATTTCATACAAATGACTAAACAGTGATTTTTCTTATTAATTTTAGAGGAAATTTCATTCATTACCTTTTTTTAAGTTTCTATTTCAAAAATACATGCCAATTTTTTTTTTCAATTTTATTGAAAATTTTTTCAATTTCACCTCCACCAATACGTAGTTGCAATTTCTCAATTCCTAACACGGGAGCGATCAACGAAAGACGATGTTGAGGATGTAGGTTGATTCGATGAAAGAGGCAATACGAGATTGATTCGACGAAACTGGAGGGGAGAATAAGCAGAGAATGGCGGTGAGGAGTTATGATTGATTATCCGACTATGAGAAAAAAATGTCAAGGGAAGAGAATGTATAATTTCAAATATCTCAAATTACAGAATTCATTCTATAGTGACCTCAAATTTCTCCGGGAAGAGCTAAGGTATCTTTATTGGTATGAATACCCTTTGAAATCTTTGCCATTGAATTTTTGTGAGGAGAAACTCGTGGAAATATACATGCCTTATGGTGACCTCGAACAACTTTGGAATGAGCTTTTGGTATTCTTCAAATAGGATGCTACAAATAATTTATAAAATTTGGGTTTTTATTAATATTTGGATTCTTTTTCCGCATTAATTTAGTTTTAAAATTCCTTATTGCAGAATCTTGCAAATTTGACAAGGTTTAATCTTTGCTTCAATAGGAAGTTAATAAAAATTCCAGGCTTGTCTAGTTTTTCGTTCAAATGTTACAACCTTTTTATGTAATCAGCTTTATTATTATTATTAACTTCTTCTTCATCTTCTTTTTTTTTTCGTTTTTTAATATAGACAATTCAATCAAGATAGTCCCAAGATATACCTTAGGTATTTTCAAAATATTCTCATAAAATTTTCAAAAATATACCCAAAGTATTTGCAAAGAATTTTTTCTGGAGAAATCTTAAGAAATTCCCAAAATTTCCCAAAAGTATACACCCAAGATATTCCTAAAAGTATACCAAAATATTTCCAAGGTATACCCAGTGAATTCCTTCAAGAGAATTTTTAAAAAATTTCTAAAGTAAACCTAAAATATTCCCAAGGTATATCTAAAATATTTCTGAGATATTTACAAGGTATATTCAAGATATTCTCGAGATATGCTTAAAGTATTCTAAAATATATACCAAATTGTTTATTTGAGAATCTGTGATGCTTTAAATTTTGATTGAATTCTATTAATCTTCTTCTCTAATAATAAATTCTTCTTATTTTGGTTTTTTTATTCTTTATTGGTGAAAAATTAAACTAAAATATACTAAAAGTATACCAAAGATATACAATATGCATATTTTATAGTAATTTTAAAATTTATATACTATTATAATTTTAAAAAATTTGTTTTTAATAAAATTGAAAAAAAATTTGGGCATTGTTAAAACTATTAGAAGTATCCGTTTTTTTAGTATTTTTGTAAAATTCACCTAACTTTTATCTTTGATGTTAAACCTATTCAACTGAATGGGCCGTATAACCATCGTATTTCATGAAGTTTTCTGAGACGGGCCTGCAGCCCAATATGATCAAATTTGACTGTCTTCCTCCTTCACTTCTCCTGCCTTAAACCCTACTACTTCAAATTCCACTCCTCTATATAAAACCTCTGGCTCGAATTCCGCTGTGTCAACTCACCTTGCTCGGGAAAAATGGCGGACACCGTGCAATTCCGGCTCGAGCGCATGGTTGATGAGCTTGATGACCTAGAGAGGCGCGGGCTGTTCACACGTTCCGAGATAGATGAGATAGTCAAGCAGAGACGAAAGTTCGAGTACAGATTGAAGCGACCTAGTCCTCTGAAGCAGGACTACTTGGCATACATCGAGTATGAGACTCAGCTGGACTCGCTTCGCCGCCTTCGAAAGAAATCGGTGTCGCGTGATCTTAAAACGAAGGGCAACAAGAAAATGAAGATATCAGTTTCTGATTTTGCTGTAATTTCGAGAATTGTTGACATTTATCAGCTTGCGGTAACTAGATATAAGGGAGATGTTGAGCTTTGGTTTCGTTATTTGGAGTTTTGTAGGGAGCGCAGGAATGGAAGAATGAAGAAGGTAAATTATATGTTTCTTTTTCTTTCTTTACTGATTAGTTGATGGAGAGTAAAGAACAAAAAAAAGCTTTTGTATTTATAAACTGAGATTATTCGTATTATTGATGGGTTGATACTAAATTCAATTGCCATATTATTTAACTGTTCAATTTGGTAGCCATTGCTATTACCATGACCGTATAGATGTATTTTGAGATGCCGTAGAGAGATTTTTTTGTTCTTTACTTCTAACTATCTGACAAGTTATGATTTAAGAGTGAATTAGTGGTTGACATTTTGTTTATTTTAATTCATGTCTCAAGTTGTTCTAATTCTTATTTGAGGGATTTCTCATATTCATTTAAATGATATATCGTTTCTTCTTAATTTTTTCAGGTTCTGGCTCAACTAATTAGGTTCCATCCAAAGGTCCCTGGAGTTTGGATTTATGCTGCTGCTTGGGAATTTGACCATAACTTAAACGTAGCAGCTTCTCGAGCTCTCATGCAGAGTGGTTTGAGGGTTTGCCCGACTTCAGAAGACCTTTGGGTAGAGTATCTTCGGATGGAACTCACATACCTTAACAAGCTAAAGGTCCGGAAGGTTGCCCTTGGCGAGGAGAAGGGGACTCTGGTTCGTGATAATGAACAAAAGTGGAGATATGAAAATAGTGATACGTTTATGTCACTTGATGAAGAAAGAGGGACATCTGATGGATCAAATGTTAATGTTGAGGAGTCGGAGGGGAAAGTGGATTTATTTCGAGAACAAGGTTTGAAAATTCTTCAAACTATCTACAGTGGAGCAGTTGAAGCCCTTCCTGCCAGCTTTGGCTTGAGAAAACGGTTATTTGAGATATTGGAAGCGACACAGTTGGCGCATTCAGAAGACATGCACAATAAGATCTTAAATGATATGAAGAGAGATTTTTGTAAAGATCCAGAATATTGGGATTGGCTTGCTAGACTTGAAATGACTGACTCTGGAAGTAAGCAGGAGATGAGTGAAAATATCATGCCGCCACAGCTGCAGAAAGCAGTTCAGGTACAAATGCATGAAATATTAGAAACTTAAGATTTATGGCTAGTTGCCTTTTATTTTTCTTTGTGCATTCTCGATAATTGATAAGCATCTCAGTGGTGCTTTTATTGTAGTGAAATTGACGTACTTATTTGCATGCTCCAAATGTTTTCTTGCTTATTGAAGTCTAAGCATATCCTTGATTTTGTTGAATGTGTAGGTTTATGAGGAGGCTTTGCAATTTCTGCCTTCGCCTACTATGTTTCACTTGTATGCAAAGTTTTTTATGGATGTACTTGCCCCTAAAAGAGAAGAAAAGGAAGTCTCTGGATCATCCAGTCATATTAAAGAATATATTTCTCATCTGTTGAATATATATGAAAAAGCTGAGACAGTAGGAAGCATTACTGAGGATCTTGCTTGTGAATATGTATCATTTTACTTGCAACTAGGGAGGTTGGATGAAGCCAGGAAGCTAGCAGAAAAACTTTGCAGTGGGAAGCTATCAAATTTGGTAAAATTATGGCTCTTAAGGGCCTCAGTAGAAATTCGATACTTCACAAATAATATTAGAGGACCAAGTAAGGCTGATCTGAAATCAATCTTTGAACTCCTTGGAAGTGTGTTGACAAAAGTGTCAATATCTGAAGCTGAGGACTTGTGGGTAATGGTAAGATTTTGTACTCTTCCAGTCTTGCCGTTTCTGCTATAAAGTTTAAATTGTGCTACTAAATAGTCTGGTTTCATTTATGTCTGTCCCGTCTGGCTCAGTCTTTTTTTGTAAAGAGGAGTTTTCCTATCACAGATTTTTGTTAGGCCATGCATGATTTTCTGTATAAACTATGAATTATTTGCTTTATGAAATATAAGTCAATTAGGAACATATAAAATAGCTAAGATTTCGTATAGACAAAGCTCAGATCAAACTCTATGATGATCAGGAGATTGACTTCTTTCCCTCTCGAATATTATTTGGCAGCTAATTTATTTGCAGATGTGATGTAGCTTCATAATCTATTTATCTCTTCAATACTTGGGATGATTGTTGTACTTTTGATTATGTCAATGTCATTTTGGTACCATAAATAATTAAATTACGAACTTTGATGGTTGAAAGCAAGTATTAACAAAATCTCATACTTCAGGCAATCAAGTTTTTCACAACAGAAAAACAGTATTTCGATAAGCTGGTTGAGATGTCATTCATTTCAGTAGCTAAAGATGGTGGCAGTGATTATGGATTCTCCATTCCTTCTACTTTCATTAATTGTGTTCTTCAGAAGGATGGCATTCAGCATGCTAGAGAAATGTATAAACGGTATGTCATCAAATGAATGTCTAAAATAATTATTTGTAGATATTGCACGCAAAAGTCGTTGTTGACTTCATAATAGCTGTGATACAATGTATTAAAACATCAGTGTAAATTTGTGATGAGCCTTTTGTTGTTTTTCTCCATAACTAAAAGCATCTTAACCTTCCTTTTTCTTTTCCTGTCAATTGCAGTTTTCTTGCCTTGCCCCGCCCGGGTCTTGGATTATACAAAAATTGCATTGAGTTGGAAGAAAATCTCACATCTGGTGGTGATAAATCTTGTCTTGAAAGTGCGAGAAAACTATATGAATCCGCACTTTCAACTTATGATCAGAATGTCAGATTGTGGCGAGATTACTACATTATGGAGGTTAAGGTGAACTTGGCTCTTATTTTAACTTTAGAATTCAGAGTATGGATGCGTCTCTTTTGTTTTTCCACTCTTCTACTCATCCCATCCTTCAAATGAACACATGTATACATACACACACACTTCATGATCTAGCCCAGAAACTGGACTGACCTTTTCAAAGGACTTTGCCATGATTTCATCTTTGCAATTTCCTTACAGTTTCCCATAGCCACATAATGTCCATACTTTCGACACCCATTTACTTGTGATAAGTACTTTTCTAACTTATATCTATATTAACTAATTTAAATGTCTTTTACAGCTTGGAACGTCAGAAACAGCAGATGCGGTATATTGGCGTGCGCGGAAGACGCTCAAAAACTCTGCTACATTTATTGCTTCTCCGGATTTCTTTTAACTTTCAATCTCACTAACCACTTTCAATTTTGGCGTTTTATACAAGTATCCCGAATTGTGTAGTTGCAGTTGAAGCACATGATAGACTATGTTGATTCTTTCCAAAATTTCAACAAGTCTCTTCAATTTCTTTGGGTTTTGGTTGTTACTAGAAATTGCAAAATCTTGAGTGATTCCTAGAATAAGAATGGTGGCTATTGGAATTTCAAGTTATTCAACACGTTTTGAGTTGTGGAAACTGCGAGAATCATCACCATTCAGGGACGTAGGTGTTACATTGGAGTAGAGGGGCATTGAAATTTTTGAAATTTTTAGGAATAGTTTAATAAATTTGTCATTTAAAAAAAAAATTAATATATTTTGTTTTGAACAATATTGTATATTTTTCTGCTTTTCATCTTATTTTTACTACACTTTCAATACTTTTTTATATCTACTTTTTTAATTAGATTCTCTGAATAAAATTTTTGACTCCGTCGTTGACCATTAGACTATTTGTGTGATATTGATTTGTCAACGATACTTCTATATGTAGATGCAGATTAAAATTTTTTATTACAACATTTCCAAATCTAAATGATATAGTATTAGGGATTGCCAATTTATGTTG
>CATIWF010035914.1:0-12704 GCA_949630135.1 Balakata baccata
CTCATTATCATGATCCCATCATGATTTCTTTCATGCTATGTTTCATATCATGGACTTTCATTAATCAGTTTAAGATCTATATCAATTCATATGCAAATGAATACTAATATAATGAAAGAATGCCTTTATGAATGTGTACACTAAATGCCTGAGGCGATTGCCTTTTGGGCACATCTCTAACACATGTGAATAAAATGCATGAAAGATTGAAGCTGGTTCAAAATCTAAGATACTCTTATTGGCTCGAGCTTCTCAATGTCAACTCCCTTTATGGCTTTGGACCCACGTGCAGGAAAAACTAAAACACTAAGCTATCGAAAGCTTAGTGGTACATATAATGGTATAACTTCTTGCATGCATATCATATAATTCATAAGATACATATCATGTATAATACATATCCTTATATTCCATTTCATATTAATCATGTTCATTGGATCATGCCAAACAATCCTTTAAGTAAGGATAGTAGCATACCTGATAAGTGGAAGCCAAATAACTTTAAAATATTCCTCATTCCATTTATTCATATTATTGTCCAATTACTCGATACTCAGACTATTAGGCACAAGTTGTGAATTGGAGCGCTCTCATAACTTCTGCCTCCCAGTTCACCTAACTATAATTATTAATAATCATGATCAAATCAAGTGCGCTCTCAGAATGTAGGCCAACTTGACTAATAGAATAATAGTTGCCACCAAATAGGGCTCAAGGGTATAATGCCCATAAGTAGGGCTTAGTAGTACCCAAGTATATGTGGCATGAAGAGAATAAAGGAATGAGATATAAGATGATGCAAATGACATATGATATGAATTAAAGGTATTTCGGTGATGTATCATAAGTATTTTGAGGTTTATATGAGGTATATGAGGGGTATAAGATTCTATTTGGGACTTAGGCTTTGAAAAGAGTTGAAGGAATGAAGAAAAATGAAATTCTGAAGGAGTCACACCTGTGATTACAAGAGTCACGTCCGTGACTATCAAAACTTAAGGTTTTCTAGGCATTTTAATGTGACATGCCCATGACTAAAGTAGTCACAACTATGACTAATCTGGTATAAATAGTTTGAACCTAGCTGATTTCATTTTAACCAAACCCCTAATGCCTTAAAACCCTAGCCACAAATCCTTTGAGAACTCATCTCCCCCCTGATTTTGATGAGTTCTATGTTCTCCCAAAACAGAAGATCTATGACTCAAGAAGAAGATTTGCATATGGATTTGGGAGATTTACCAAGGAAGAAGATGAAGTTAGAGAGAGAACTTGAGGGAGCTCGAGTCTTCCACCAAATCAATCTTAATTTCTTCCTTCTTTGGGTAAGATTTCATGTTTTCCGTCCTCCTTTAACAAGATTGTGGTTGATTAATGTGATTTACTCGAAAAGGGTTGAAACTCATTTATAGATGGGTATGTTAGAGATGAACCCTTAGGTTGCTTAAGGTAAAACTTCACTTTTAACTTGATTTAGATTCTAAACACATTTTGGAAGAGGATTTAAGTAAGAAAGAACCTAACTTGATGGTTTTTGAGTTAGGGTTTGAAGTATATGGCTTTATATAGTCATAGATATGGACATATGGTTTGGGTTGGTGAGAAACAATTGTGATTATGTATATAAGATGCCTTAGAAAGGTGAAATCACCCACCAAGGAGGCTAAGTAATCTTGAAAGCTTGGATTTAGTGTTGGCTCCATAGGAGGTAAGTACACATTTTATTTTAACTTGTTAAAATAAAATGACATGAAAATGTGATAGATGGAATGTAATTAGAAATAATTAATAACTAAGACAAAATGAAAGTACGTAATATATTACTCATACCTATGGGCCATGAATGATATAAGAAGAAAAGAAACTAAAGTTGAAGATTAAATAGTATGATTTTGGTATGCTAAATGCACCTAGAATCCATAATAAATAATCATGTGTTTGTTGACCTCATCACTAGATAAATTAGTGATGGTGTGGTATAATATACCGGAATTATGAGTAATTAGCAATGAGCTAGATTGCTTAGGAGCCTAATCGTATGTCAAGTAATATAAATGAATATTGATTGAAATTAATAAAAGAAGAATAAGCTAAACATGATAGATGTGAATATGATTATACAAGAAATTCATAAGAAATGGCTTGAACATGAATAATATGTATATATCAAATGAATGATGAAAATATGACCTAGTATTCTAGGTATAAGAGTTATCATTAACTAAGCATGCAGAATGAAATAAATGAATTATGGAATTTAAATTTATCGATGTGTCATTAGAATTTAATAATGATAATAATGCATGAATGCAGGTGGGGCTACTCACCTAATTGGGTGTAAGTTAGGCTCAATATCTATGTAAAGAATTGATAATTGGTAGATATACAAGCTCCATGAAAGCATTAAAAGTGTGAAGAGTAAGGAATGGCTTAATAGAGGTAAGTAACACGTTCTAATGATCACAAACCCTTCAAAAAGGGTTAAACACAATCTGTTCATATAAGGTTATTGAATTTAAACCCTAATTCAAGGACCATGAAATAATGTGATTAAAGGGTTAGGGAGGATGAATACCTACTGACCAGTTGAGAAAAAGAAGGAAAAATTCGAAGGAACTCAACCTCTAATTTGTCCAAAACGTTCATGTCGTATTGTTGATGAAAACACCCATAAAGTGTTTAGGGTGTGCAAGTGTTAGCTAGGTTTTTGATTTGTATGGAGTAGGGTGCAAAAACACATATTTATATCATGTAGTTCTAGAGGCGAGTCCCAACGGGAATCACTAGTGTTGCTCGCGGGAAACCTTTCTCAACTGCTACCTGGCCTTTCCTGAGCGGGATTTGGTTCTGCCCACTAAAATATGGGTTTAAGTTGGACTCTAAACCCTAAGGCAAAAATGAGAAACATATAAATGTTATTTTGGGCAAAAAATAATGATGGCCACCAAATTAAATTAAGAGTTAATTTATTTTTCTCTCAAAAGGAAACAATCTTCCTAGCTAGCACTTAGAAAATTGTTCTAGCTATTTCGTCATGGGTTTTTTATAGGTTTTGAGCATGTATCACATACATATTGTGCAGCGGAAAATAAAAATTTTCAAAACCCGAATCAAAGGATTATACATGTGCCCATTAAAACTAATTTAACAAAAGAAAAATCCAGAAATTATAACTTTATAGTTTCTTGATTTTTCTTCAACTTCTCACCTTGTTGGGTTGTAGCAAACCACATCCAATCTCGTATTGTCTCTAACAATATCTACGCAAAGATGAAAAAATGAAACCATTTGGAAATGGCTTGAACACACTTCAAAGTGCTAGCAATGATGTGTGTTCATATGAGAGAAAAATTAAACTCTTTAATTTTTTTTAATGTCTCCAAAAAACTTTTCTTCTCCTAAAAGTTTTTCTATCTATTGAGGTGTTTTAGATCCAAAAAATTTTAGTTTTTATTGACCAAAAATTAAGAGAGGAGAAATGGGAGTTATTTTAGTGCGAACACGCAGCAGCTCACCAATTCTCTTAATTTTGGCCTATTACGAACTGACTTGAAATAATTCTCTCATATTTTGGATCTTATCCAAAATCATTTTACTCATTCTTTACATCTCCAAAGCGTGTGACCCATTAGGTTCCTGGTTATGTTGGCCACTTAAATTATCAATTAATTTAAGCAAGTCATGAGCGGTATCTAGCAACACATCATGACCCCCAATTAACCAGAAAGTCAGTGGTTTCAACTACGATCCTTTCCATAGACAATTTATGTGCAATTTATCTTTTCACCAATCTATACTCCACTCAGTTCAGAGTATGGACAATGTGTCAACTCCCGTTAGACTGACTACGTCACACCTAACCCAAGTGATATTGGATCTTGTCCTTGAGACTAATTACTCTATTAGACATGTCATTGAAGACCATCTTCATGATATTTCCACTCTAGCCAAAGATTCCTGAGTAATGTCCCGACAAGTGGCCATGGGTATACACTCCCTCTATCAGAAGTGGTGAATCCTCTATTGGCTATCCAATTACCTTCGAATACCTCAAGCAGTACCCAATCACAACCCTATGAGTAGCCTCCATAGGCAAAAAGGAATTGAGTCAAAGGACATAATCAGTATCCAAGATATCCTTGAGTACCTCAAGTCTAAGGACACTTGCCCTATTGCTATGGTGAGGCTATCATTGACATTTGAATAGATAATCCATATGATCATCTCATAGCAGGTCATCCAATGTGCTTGACTACTCTTAGCAAGTATCCATATGTTCATGTTGAATATCTCATGCTCACAGCTTATGAGATCTACTGCTTAATCTAATCAAGGAATATAACATATGCTAGTCTATCCGGATTAACAATGTCCCATCTTGTTAATCCTATGACTAGGGATAATTTAGATATAAACATAATTACACATGATAGGAATCTCATTATCATGATCCCATCATGATTTCCTTCATGCTATGTTTCATATCATGGACTTTCATTAATCAGTTTAAGATTTATATCAATTCATATGCAAATGAATACTAATAAAATGAATGAATGCCTTTATGAATGTGTACACTAAGTGCCTAAGGTCATTGCCTTTTAGGCACATCTCTAACAATGTGCAAACATCCGGGAGTTAAAATATCTAAATTGATGAGATGATCAAAGAGTTTGTTTTCTCACAATATGTGGATGGTTCATGTGTTTTCAAAAAGGTTAGCGGGAGTGCCATTTTGTTCCTAGAGAAGTATGTGGAAGACATACTATTAGTAGGAAATGATCTCTCATTTCTAAGTTAGTCAATTTGTTACTCTAAAATAATTCTCTAAAAAGGATTTTAAAAGTAACTTGCCAAAAGGGGAATAAGATCTATAGAGATAGATCTAAGATGTTACTCATTCTTTCTTAGACTACATAGCTAAGATGCTAAAGTGATTAGCATCAAGTAGTCTCTGAGAGGATCTATTCCTATGATTGATAGGTTTACCCTGTCTAAGTCTTTATGTCTAAAGACATAAGACAAATAGACTAGCATGGATGATATTCCATAAGCCTGGTCTATTGGATTCATTATCTACTATGTTGTGTATTAGGCCTAATGGATATCATGCTATGAGTGTCATGACTGGATATCAATATGATCCCATCAAGGGATTATAGGTGACTATCAAGAACATCCTTAATTACTTGAGAGGGACTGAGGATGTATTCTTGGTTTAAGGAGATAGTAAGTTTAAGGTAAGCATGATTATGGATGCCAATATCCAATTCGACAAAGATAACTCAAAATTTTAGTTGTGTTATGTATTCACATTAAATAGTTATCTAGTCAATTGGAAAAGTTCCAAACAGATGATGATTGATGATTCCATAACTCAAAGTATATTACAGCTTCCAAGGCAGCTGAGGAAGTTGTTTGGAATGGGAATTCATTACAAGGTAGAAATGATTCCTATTATTGTAAGTCAATTATGATTGGAACAACAATAGAGCCATTGCACAAGTCAAGGAATCATGGTCTCATCAAAAGGTCCAAACAAGTACTCAATTTTATCAATTGATTTTATAAATAAATGGTAGACATGATGTAATGAGAGAATGAGTTCCCATTGATCAGAAAATATCTGATCAAGTCACTAGACCAAAACCCCAAAATAAATATGATAGTCATATTATTGCCTATAGTGTAATGTATAATGGCGATTGGCTTTAGTGCAAGTGGGAGATTGTTAGAGATGTGCCCGAAAGGCAATCACCTTAGGCACTTAGTGCACACATTCATAAAGGCAATTTTTCACTATATTAGTATTCATTTATATATGAATTGATATAGATCTTAAACTAATTAATAAAAGTCCATGATATGAAACATAACATGAAGGAAATCATGATAATGAGATTCCTATCATGTGTAATAATGTTAGTATCTAAATTATCCCTAGTCATAGGATCAACAAGATGAGACATTGTTGATACGGATAGACTAGCACATGCTATACTCCTTGATTGGATCAAGCAATAGATCTCATAAGCTGTGAACATAAGATGTTCAAAGTTAACATGTGGATGCTTGCTAAGAGTAGTTAAGTACATTGGATGACCTGCTATGAGATGATCATATGGATTATCTATTCAAATGTCAATGATAGTCTCATCATAGCAATGGGGCAAGTATCCTTAGTCTTGAGGTACTTAAGGATATCTTGGATACCGATTATGTACTTTGACTCCATTCCTCGTTGCCTTATAGAAGTTGCTCATAGGGTGGTGATTGCGTACAACTTGAGGTATTCAAAGATAATTCGGTAGTCAATAGAGGATTCACCACTCCTGATAGATAAAGAGTATTACCACGGCCTCTCATCGTGATCATTACTCAGGAATCTCTAACTAGAGTGGAAATGTCTTGAAGATGGTCTTCAATGACATGTCTAATAGAGTAATAAGTCCCAAGGACAAGATCTAACATCACTTGGGCTAGATGTGATGTAGTCATTCTAGCGGGAGCTGACACATAGTTCATACTTTGAATCGAGAGGAGTATAGGATGGTGAAAGGACAAATTGCATATATTGTTGTCTATGGAAATGTTCGCTGTCAAACCACTGACTTTTTGGTCAATTGGGGATCATAATGTGTTGCTAAATACCGCTCATAACTTGCTTAAATTATTTGATAATTTAAATGGCCAACATAACCGGGAACGTAATAGATCATACACATTGAGGATGTAAAGAATGAGTAAAATGGCTTTGAATGGGATCCAAAATTTGAGAGAATTATTTCAAGTCGGATCACGGGAAAAAATCACTCGGAGGAGTCGACAAGCCTGTACGCGCCCACTGTCTTGGCATGCCAGCTAGGCCTGCCCAGCAGGTCTAGGCCGTGCGCGCAGCAGCTTGCACAACTCTTTGAATTGGCCAATTTTGAGTTATGTCTCTTCACTTTCTCCTCTCTTCAATTTTGGTCTAGTTTTTTTATTTTCTTTTGGATCTAAAAGACCCCAAACGACAGAAAATAGACAAGGAAAAATTTTTCGGAGAAGAAAATTTTTGGACAATAAGAAAATTAAAGAGTTTAATTTTCCTCTCAAATGAACATATACCATTACTAGCACTTTGAGGTATGCTCAAGCCATCTCCCTAGTGGTTTCATCCTCTCATCTTCGCTTGGATATTGTTAGAGACAATCCAAGATTGAATTGTTGTGGTTTGCTACAACCCAATAAGGTGAGAAGTTGAAGTAAAATCAAGAAATTATAAAGGTATAATTTCTGAATATTCTTTGGTTAAATTAGTTTTAATTGGCACAAGTAAAATCCTTTTATTCAGGTTTTGAAAAATTTTATTTTCCACTGCGTAATATGTATATGATACATGCTCAAAACCTTTCAACCCAAAAATATGAAAGAATTATTTCGAGTTAGTTCGTGATAAGATCGCAGGGAAAAATCACTCGGGGGAGGGGGGGGGTGGTTGAGGGCCTGCAGTAGTTGGCAATGCACCCTTACATTGGCCGTTAATGGCCATTATTCACATAACTCTCATTTTCTCCTCTCTTAATTTTTGGTCAATAAAACTGATATTCTTTTGGATGTAAAAGACCCCAAAGACAGAAAATTGATAAGGATAAGAAAATTTTTTGGAGACAACAAGAAAAATTAAAGAATTTAATTTTTCCTCTCAAATGAACATACACCATTGCTAGCACTTCGAGGTATGTTCAAGCCATCTCCCTAGTGGTTTCATCCTCTCAAGACAATCCAAGATTGGATTGTTGTGGTTTGCTACAATCTAACAAGGTGAGAAGTTGAAGAAAAATCAAGAAATTATAAAGGTATAATTTTTGAATTTTGTTTTGTTAAATTAGTTTTGATTGTCACAAGTAGAATCCTTTGATTCATGTTTTGAAAAATTTTATTTTCCACTGTGTAATATGTATATGATACATGCTCAAAATCCTTCATTGGTATCAGAGCCACCTTTTGCCCATTAAAATTAATTTTAATTTAAGGTACAATTGGATTGCATAGTTTTGATAATTTTAGATCTTTTGATTTGAAAAATTTGTTTTACATATTTTTCTTTCTATGATTTTAATGGGTGTTAACTAACCCTACTCTTCTCCCTAATCGCACCCTAATCACAATTGGGTATTCACTAATCTAACCACTTAGATTACAAATGGAGTTTTAGCCAGCTCACTCCCAACTAGGTATTTTAGCAAGGCTAACACTCAATCCCAATTTCACTTGTATTTTGTTGGCTCACACAACAACCAATTCCTTGTAATTCAGCTCATACTACCTAATTGCAAGATAACTCGAATGTTTTAAGACTAACACTTGAACCCTTACAAAACAATTAATTGAAGAAAGATTGAGAAAATAAATTGTAAGAGTTTTGGCACTTAGAAAGTAGTTGGATATCTTAAATGGCCTTTTGGTAGGGTATTTATACTGATTACTCACTAATTAACCATTACAAATTGGTGCAACTCTTTCTAATGTTGTTTTACAAGTGCATTAAATGCTGTGTACAGAGAGGGGTTCCCAGTCGGGAATGTGGGTTTCCCGGTCAGAAAATGACCTATTTTGACGCGTGACATCTTCTGGTTGGCTGAACACTCCAATAACTAGTTCCTATATGATTTTCCTAGTCAGGACTTGCCCAATGATGCCATAGTCAGGTCCGGGGTCTACTAGCTTTGAATGCTTCCCGGTCGGGATCATACTTTCCCTGTCGGGACATCAGTCAATTTGACTTGGTCATTTTGACTTCCAAATAATGTAGGCACACTTTGGTGGAGTCTCTTCTTCAACGGTCATGTCCTTTTGAATTTTTCAATTGGACTATCACATATCTTGGTCTGGAAATGGTCTGTCCTGGTCTGCTTCGGCTTCTGGAACTTTAGAAGGTCAGAAGGCAATATTTCCTGTTCTGGACATGAATTTCCCAATTTGTAATCATGTCTCGATCGGGATATAAGTGTCCCGGTCTAGAGTTTCATGTCTCTAAGAAATACTTAACTTGTTTAATGAGAAACTCACAACCAAATGTGTTGAAACCTTGAACACTATCAAAACAACACTAAATGAAGAAGGTAGTGACATTTTATTTGATTGTCAAGATCAATATGGAGAGCAATCACCTAAGGTTAACAAGTATGAATATCAATAACAAAAATACATGAAGTAGATGGGGCATCAGATGCCTTCTTCTTCAAGGACTCTAGATAAGCCTTGTAGTTCCTCTTCCAATGGCCATCCTTGCCACAGTGGAAGGAAGTCCCTTTCGAGGTAGTCTCTTTTGCCTTCTTCTTAGCCATACCTCCCTTAGCTTTTGTGGACTTCTTCTTCTTAGTCTTTTTCTTCGAACTAGAAGAATCCATCAGCATCATAGCCTTACCCTCCTTTTTGACAGAAGACTCAACTTTCTTAAGCATATTGATAAGCTTGGGTATAGTAGATGTAATATTATTCATCCTACAGTTAAGCATAATGTGTGCATAACTATCGGGCAAGCTGGTGAGAATTAAGTCAATATTTAAATCATGGTCCATAACAAAACCCAATTGCCCCAACCTCTTAATATACCCATTCATCTTTAGTGCATGCTGCACTGGAGATGTCCCCTCAACCATCTTAGACTAGAATAGCTGCTTAGAGATTTCAAACCTTTCGAATCTAGCTTTCTCATTGAATAGCTTCTTAAGATAGTAAACTTTGGTATTTGCATCTATAGCCTCATACTATTTTTAAAGCTTTAATGACATAAAGGCAAGCATAACACAGCTCGCCAACTCAATATTATCAAGATGCTTCTTATATGCCTTCTAAACCTCTTCAGAAGCATCAGTAGTAGGGGAATCGGGAAGCGGCCCATCAAGGACATAGCCTATTTTTTCAGTCTTGAGAACTATTCTTAAGTTTCTAATCCAATCCAATAAATTTGGCCCTATCAATTTGTTTTCATCCAAGATAGATCGCAAATTCATATTTGATGACATGGTGATTGTAGCAACCTATATGTAAAAGAAAGCATGTTAGAAAATGTACATGAATGCATTGTTAGGTTTTTAATAATCGTATTATGGCTCTCACTATATTATTGCGAACCCATAGCCCTCACTATGAACTTGAAAGAACTTATTGAAGTTCTCCTAGTGGGTTGGTATCCAATTTCAACTTAAGAATGACCTAGAGTGTGCTTAACAAGCCTTCTTACATCAAATTGGTAGGTATCTGATCCATACCAATTGTATTTCACATGTAACTACTAACTTGTGCTATCAACTAATTGATGTATGCACAAATCATTAGGCTATCAACTCTTAATGCATGTACATCTCATGTACACTACCTAACACTGCCTGCAATCCACATTGACCTTGAGTGTGCTCAACAAATCAACGGAATCTGTTAAGTCCAACCCTTTAATCATGAAATCACATTTCAGTGATTCAAACATATTCTTATAGAGCAGGCTTGAGTGTGCTCAACAACCCTACATCTAGAAGAACTCTCGTCACGCCTACAACTTAGGGCTTAGAATTTATGCAGATTTTTGAAGGGTCAATTTTGGCTTATTTTATATTTTGGTGGGCAGAACTGAATCTCGCTTGGGAAAGGTCATCTCATGGTTAGGAAAGGTTTCTCGCTCAAGACACCCATTTTCCCGTGATGCTATCATGATCCGACCCTAAATAATTCTCTCATATTTTTGGATCCCATCCAAGACCATTTTACTCATTCTTCACATTTCCAATGCGTGTGAGCCATTAGGTTCTTGGTTATGTTGGCCACCCTAATTAACAATTAATTCAAGCAAGTCATGAGTGGTATCTAGCAACACATCATGACCCCCAATTGATCGAAAAATCAGTGGTTTGACTACGAACCAACCTTTCTATAGACAACAATATATGCAATTCATCCTTTTCATCATCCTATACCCCACTCGGTTAAGAGCATGGACTATGTATTAGCTCCCACTAGACTAACTACGTCACGCCTAGTTTAAGTGATGTTAGATCTTATCCTTGAGACTCATTACTCTATTAGACATGTAACTGAAGACCATCTTCAGCACATTTCTACTATGGCCAGAGATTCCCGAGTAATGATCCCAATAAGAGGCCATGGGTATACACTTCCTCTATTAAGAGCGGTGAATCCTTAAACTTGCCACTGGTCGATTTATCCCAATAGGAGTATATCATAAGTGTCTAGTTATAATTTAACTAAGGATGATAAAGTATTAGAAATAATTGGAATAAAATGATTAAATTGAAACAAATGAAATTAGGCATAGTTAAATTAATTATATTGGACTATTTGACTAGATAGTATATTTGGCATTGACTAAGTACATGTAAATATGTAATAATAATAATAATAATAATAATAATAATAATAATAATAATGAATAAATGAAATAATTAAATAAATAAATAAACAATATAATTGACAGAAAAAAAAAGAAAAAGTCAAAATGGATGGGCGGTTGAAAGGTGTTTTAAAACGTAAATCTGTCCATTCTTTTCCTCCACCTTGATGCCTCCTCATTTCTTTCTTTCTCTCAAATTTTTCCAGCAAGAAAGCCAAGAAAATGACCATTTGTAAGTTAGAATTTTTACTTGATGTGCTAGGTTTAATTCATGATTAATAGTTTATCATTTATGGCATGAAAACCACTTGGTTACCACACTTAAACTTATGGAATTCTATTTTGGGGACAGTCAGTTGCTGCTCCGTTTCCTTCATGTTAAAGACCCATTTTGAAGAAGTTCCAAACACCAAACTTGTAGCTTTATGTCTTAAGTCTATGGCTATGTAAATAGTTTTGCAAAATTTTGTGCCTATGAAAAGATATTGGCATCAGACTGGAATTGGTTTGATTGTAGAACCTAGCTGAATCATCTACTGTGTTGATTATTTTTCTACATGCTAAATTTTGTATTTGAGGAAACTCAAAACACAAAATTCTTTTGTGTTATCTAGCTATATAATAAATTTCAGGACCAAATTATGGGCGGATGTTGAGTTATGGTCAAGAGAGTCATGTTTGTTCCATATTTGAGCTGCCTGCTTAGTGTCCTGTGCATGTCCAGTTAGAAGTTTTCCCTATTTTGAGCTCCTTATGCACATTATTTGTGAATGATAAAAACATGGAAGTTATAGGTATATATCGTAGATAAAGTTTGGAATAAATATCACCTCAATATGTTATTCATTCTATGAGATATGACCTTTAGAATTCATATTGGTCTGTATGGCAATCATGTTTTTGACCAGTCAAAAATACCCCACTATATGAGAACCTTAGAGACAGAATGTATGAAAGTTGTCAACATGAAAAATATTTCATTTTAATATATATAAGTGTATACAAATTTCATAAAAATATTACTTACACATTATAAATTATGAAGAAGCAAATTTGGTGTCCCAAAACTGACTAAGGGCAAAAATATGGCAGAAAATAGAACATGCATATAAATTGCATAAAAAAGTTATGTAATGGTCCAATTGTTCTGAAATTTAGATATGTATATCCTTACATGTTATCTTTAATTAGAAATAAAAATCACACAAATTAGACTAGTATAGAAAACGTTATAAGTTAATGAACACATGAAGGTCACACTGCCTTTAGACCAAATCCTAGTTAGTGGTCTTTAAAATGCATACTTCAATTTGTT
>CATIWF010035935.1:0-20764 GCA_949630135.1 Balakata baccata
AGCTGTCAAAGGTTTTAGTAACCTATTTTTTGCGACAAGAAATGAATAAATTCAACTGAGTGTTTATTCAATGCAGGTTTTTCAAGAGCAACATAGGATAGCACGATTGCAAACAAAAACCATTGGAGCCTATTCCAAGGAATTTATTAGATCTCTGAAGTTAAAGACCAGCCAATCAGCTTTTGCTGCTACAGCTTCTCGAAGTTGAACGCCTGCATAGCAAATAAACAAGTCGGCACCTCCTGGTTTACGTGCCTGGAAGGAATGGTAAAACATATGTTTGATAAGAATGTCAGCGTATATGTATATCAGGAAGAAAAAAAAAAAAAAAAGAAAAGAAAATGATGTCAAGAAACCATAAAAACCTATTTCTTTGTTAAGCAACCCTACATCTACTCAAATTAGCAAAGAATTCATGCCAACGTGACAAAAGGCCGTCTACATTTCTCTTGTAACTTTTCGGCTTAAAATTGACAAAGATCTTAGTCTAGTTCAATCATTTCCTTGTAACATATATGCAGAAATGTCGCAGGGGGGGAAAAACACAGAACTGAGCATCAGGGTATTCCACAACTTCATAGTTTTTCATAATCTAATAAGTCTAAATGGAACTACTTACCTCCAGATCAGTTGCGCCATCCCCAATCATCACCAGAGCCTTGTATCCATGAATCTGGTTTGGTTTATAAACATGGTAAGCTTTATATATACTCTCCGAAATCATAACACAAAGACTACAGCTATATGTCCAACCTTCCTTATTTGCTGTACTGCAGTTGCTTTTCCTCCACTCCTTGAAGTAAGTTCATCCACATCAAAACCCAAAAATTCTCCCGAATGTCCAAAGAGCAATTGGTTGGCAAATATATTTTCAGATGGAATCTCAAGGATAGATGCAACAGGCTACAAGAAAGTTGTTTCATAAACAATAACTATAAAACATCTAATTTACCCAATACAAAAAGGATAAAAGCAGAAACCACAGTTTTGAGTTCCAAATCGAAATGATATAGTAATAACTTTCTGTTAAAATACAACATAAGCTTTTAACATTTGAAGCATGAAGTGTCAATTATGCTCGACCTCTTTTTTCTTCAATTCTTCTATAAAGGCTGCAGAACAAAATATCTCTTTGACCCTTCCATTGAAAGCCTTATGCAATCGTCAGGAAATGTATGATACTCAATTACAAAGCTATCTGATAATTATTATCATAGAAGTTCTTTCTGTCAACGAGGTGTATGACAAATCCATTGATCCCTAAATATTAGTAGTTGCTCTCATATTAAGCAAAGAATAAGCTGAATGTTAGTATAGAATGATTTTAGCAAGACATTTAATACTTATACATGATTATTGTGTACTATAATCAAGTTACTACACATGCTGTATTCAACTTTAAAGAGGAAATTCAGTATGAAAAATGAGAAATAGAACAACTGAGCGAAAAGCAACAACAAAACTCAACATTTCAATGCAAGCATACATTGATCATTTGACGAAAGCCTCCTGAGATCAAATAAACACTGGTATTCTTAGCCTTCAGCCTCTTGATTAACTCATCTATGCCAGGAGAAATCCTACATACAGAAACAAAGAAGAGTCATAAGATCTAGATTTAACTTAAAGAAAGCCATTCTCACAGGAGTTGTTCAAACAAATATTTGAATTACATGAATTACAGAATTAAATTTCAATATAGTTGGCTTTCAAGACACAAAAGCTCATCAAGCTTCTGCATACAGTCATATAGAACAATATTTTAGCAATTTAATCCAAATAAGGTTCCATATGAACAACATGACTGGCAACCTTAAGATGTAAGATGTGCCACTCACCGGGAATATAAAGTAGCATAAAGACATTGCATCATGAACCATCTTTAATCTGAACCAAGCATTAGCCAATCAAAAAAAGTATATACTGATTTCAATGAGATAAAAACAGAAACTCCACTGTTTTGGTCCATGTCCAATAAAAGATCCCCAATACTGTGATGATTCCAATATGATAAAGCATATTCAACCAAATGGAAACTTATTGATTTAAAACACATAAAAGCATAAGAAGCAAAGCTAGATTTTGCATTCATGAGAAATCCTGTTTCTACAACCTTCTGAAAAATTCTATCCATAGGGAAAAAAGGACCAAAATCCTATGCATTGCTTTTTCAAGAAGACACCACCAACTACCGTATCAAATAAAACAAATTTAATAGTTCAAAAATTAAGCAAACAGTTGAAACATTATAAGAACCCCCCAAAAGGCAAGCTTTAGAAGTTAAGGTACTTTGGAGGCGTCTTCTCAAGATAATCATGGACCTGAGGAAGTGAAGGTTTGAACAAAGATAGTCTGGCTGCCAAGGCCTCTTCAAAAGGAACAGAACCACCCATTGCTCTGAAAAAATTCAACATTAAGATCAAATCAATATAAGAATTATCGTAGTTTTAAAATGTTGATAAATGACAAGAACCAACTTAGCGGTCCATTCTGCAACAGCCTTTCCAGCTCCACAGAACTCTGCAAGCTCATCAATGCCCTCGTCTAGGCATACCGTGCTATCCACATCAAAACATACTGCATCAGCACTTCTCCAAAGTTCAAGAACCTCTGTTGATTTAAAAAAGCAACCAACAATCACTGCAGGCTCATATAATACCTAGAATGCAAAGTTGAAAGTGCCTTAGGATAAAAGCTGAAAAACAATGCATGATCAAATTGAATTCTGGGGATTAGGGTCTCAAGTATGGCTGTCTGGAATAAATTTTATAGTCCAATACATCTTGTAAGCTTATTTACAGCGACAATTCCCCAGTTCTCAATAGCAATCTGAGCTTTTGCTTTAGTTCCGTGCACTCGGCATTGCCTTGCGGCAGGTTTTCACTAGCAGTCTAAACTTAGGTACTTTGTCTACATTAGCAAAAAAAGGTCAAAGGCAGGTTCGCAAACCTAAATTAGTATATGTTCTGTAAAAACAATAAAGTTTGAAATTACAGCAAAATGATTCTACCACTTTCAATGTAAGAAATAAAAAATGAAATTGATGTACTGAGCTCAGAGGATGACAAAATATTTCAGTTACTTGTTTCAACAATGAAGTTCTCAGGAGTTTCTCTTTTCCCTTTATCTTTCCTTTCTTCTAAGGAAGGACGCTCAACACTTCCATTAATGCGCAACAAAATATTTAACTCAATCCATTCAACAAAAAAAGAGACTACTTTACAATGAAACCTGAGATTACAATTCTGACCTTCGGAAGGCATTGTATTGCTGAATTGGCCTGATGTGGATGCTTCTAAGGGTTGCACTGAAGCAGAAACCAATTTGAACGATCCTGGATGTTCCATAAACGAAATATGTGCTCTAGTCCAATTCCTTTTAAACTGCAGGGAAAACGCTGGAACAAAAGAAGAACCATATCTCCTACGAGTAGCAAAAATCAGGTTCGTTTGAGAATGCAATAACCCCTCCATCAAACAATTCGCTGCCAATAAATCAAGACACAGCTAAATAAATGAATCCCTGAAACTCGTAATATATTCATACTTGACTACCACTACAAATTTTCCATGCAGCGAATAATAGGGGTGGAAAACTGGGCATGAACTGGTTAACGAGTCCATTAACCTTGGTTTGCAAATTCTCTAAAATGCAATTCCTACACAGTAACGATGAATGGAGAAAGCAAATGTAATGTATACAAGAAGCATGAACTCACATATGGAGTTTTAGGATCTGTTTCGGTTCTGCACGAAACGTTTCAGAGCTCTCTCTGCAGAATCTGCAGTTCCTCTCTCTCTTCTCAGATCTAGCGCGGCAGGCCAATTGGTTTTGATTAGGTGTCGACGCTCTTTGTCTCCATGCCGTTGGTTGGTAGGATTTGCAAGTTGAAGCTCAAAAGTGGTCCTGATCATACGTTACCGGGTCGGTTCGGATTCGGATTCGGATTCGGATCCGAATATTATAATTCCTAAAAACTAACAGTATAACAGGCACTTAATTTAACCGACATTCTGTTTGTTGCTGTTCTGTTCAGTGCGTGATTATTCTCGTAACACATTTTCTGTGAGCTTCGTTTTCTTCAACCCTGACGCCTAACGATCTCAGCCAGCTCCGCCACCGAAAGAACGACCGTGTCAATCTTCTTCTATGGCATTGGAGAAGCGATGGCACTACGAGGTGCTGGGCCTTTCCCGGGACTGCACACAGGAGGAAATCCGTCTGCTTATTAGCTCTCCACTTAGGGTTTTGTATGGATTTTTGTTGGGTGGATCAGTATGATGTGATGGATGGGCCAAATAGGAAATCGATGATCAGAACAAGAAATTGAGAAAGAAACGGTAAGGGGATTGGCCGAGTTTGTGAAGAAGAGGGAAGAGAGTGATTGATATGATGATTAAGAAGAACGTATAGGTGGAGTAGAGGAAGGCGGAGGAGAAGGAGAGGAAGAAGAAGTAGGAGAGAGAGAGAGAGAGAGAGAGCCAAAACTTTCGAGGAGACAGTGTGGGCAAGAGTGACCGAAGATGAAATGGATGAGATGGAGGAGTTTGAGGAAGAAAAGGACAAGAAGCACTTAATTTACTTGTTTATGAATGGTCTTTATAAATATAATTAATTTTTGAATTTTTATTCTTGGTATTCATAAATAAAATTTCAAAATTTTTATTACATGAATATACTGAAAAAAAAAAATAAATATTGAAATTTCAAAACACCAATCAATCCAGAGATAAGATTTCATTTTTCATACTTTCGTGTATAAACTTTTTAAAGTGAACAGTCGATATAGAGCATTTTTGCATTTTCACAATTATACGAGTGTCCCAACAATAATTCATATCTAACTCTTTATTATATTATAAAAAATTCAGTTTCTATTTTAGTTTATTTTAAAAATTATAAAAAAATGAAAAGCGAATAAAAGACAAAAAAAAATAATAAAATATTATTTTGTAACTCTTAAGCCTGAAGAAAAATAATATAAATTTTAGAAAACAAAATAAATAAAGAGAGATTATTGAAAAACAAAAAAACTTACTAAATTTAGATAAAAAGTAAAATAGAAAGGTCGTTGGGAATACTCTAATCGACTCGATTGATCTAGAAATAATCACTAGCATGGTCTGATTAAAGGAAGATAAGGTTAACAGCGCATTGAATCAGTTGAAATTGAATTGAATGTTCAACCAAATTTTCAAGTAGCCTGCTTTTGCAGGCATTTCAGAACCATAAACACAGAAAATTTCACACAGCAGAGGCTTTACTTATGATGAATGAATACAGCAGGCATTGATAATCCATTGAATGTGAAAAGGCCATAACAGGAGCAAGGCAAGACTATTTACCCCAAAATAAAAATAAAAAAAACGATGTCATTGCGGCTACAAGATCTTCACAAGTACTTTCAGCACAGATTTCTAGAAGCAAAAAGCGTCTTCTAAAGGTTAGTTAATTTCATATCAATATATCTGCAGCAACATTTACAAATGCATTCTGTCTGTACTTTCATCGAATCATATTTACAAATATAGTCAGTACCTTTGGAGCTATGTCTAGTGACAACTGTTAGATTTCCACTTTTCAATCTATAAAAATTTTGATTTCCATCTATTCAAGTGTTCATCATTTGAGGACAGGGTGTGTCAAGCCCACTAGTTTAGACCCTGACCAATTCGATAACTGGCAGGCGTCACTGGGTGGCACTCTACCTTCACTGAATCATTCCGCAATACAGGAACCAAACTGTAAGGTGGAGTATTGAAAACAGTCATTCCCAATGGATGTTCATGAAAACGAGTAGCTAACCAGCTAGCAGATGAATTTGCATGTCTATCAATATGAACAACTTTGCAATCCCAATTAAGCGTGATTAGATTCATGCAGCAGTCAACGAGTGCCTTATTAGCATCCAGTAAATTGGGGGTTTTCTTTAGAGAATCTACTGCCAAAAGAGACTCTGACTCCACCAGGACTTTTCTAAATCCATTCTTCCAGGCAAGCATTAAGCCCTGAAATACAGCCCACAACTCAGCTCCTAAAACCGTTTGGGTACCCAAATTGAGAGAATAGCCAAGAACCCATTTGCCAGATTCATCTCGTATAATTCCACTAGCTCCAGCTTCGCCTGGATTTCCCGCCTTCAAACTCCCAGCCACATTCAATTTGATCCAACCTATTGCAGGAGGGCTCCAGCATGCTGGTCTGCATGTTTCAACTGGTGGCCTGGTACTTGATTCATGCCTGAAATCCTTTTGATCAAGGTTTTGTTTTTCAATTTTAACAACCAGGGAGCAAGACTGAGGGTATCCATCTCCTGTCACCCCCTGAAGACCAAAGTTCTCTTTAGCAGGGCTTATAACTCTCTCCTCATTGAGAGGAGGTTCCTCCTTGGTTACCTTGGTCATACATGATATGTTTCTTGGTTTCTGCTCTGACAGCTCTTCAAAACCTGGAGGAATATACACTTCACGAGTAGAATCAGCTAATTTCACTGATTTTTGAGAGGAAAGCGTAGAGGGCAAATCACTATTGATCTTCTGAGTATTTTCTGAAAATAAAGAACGAAGATTGCATACAGCTTCTTCATATTTCAGGTGCAGCTGTTGAATAGTAGACTGAATACATGACAAGTTTCTAGGTTTCTTCCCTGACAGCTCTTCAAAACCAGGAGGAATATATACTTCATGTGTAGCATCAGCCAAATTCACCAAGTTTTGGGAAGAATGCACAGAAGGGGAATCAGTATTGATATTCTGAGTACCATCTGAAAATAAAGAAACAAGATTGCTTTGAGCTTGCATAATGGATTCCATGTTAGCATATAAAATATCGTCGTTTGACAATTTCATGTCATCTTCATGAACAGCTTCTTTGATAGATTCTCCACGAGCCATCTTAGATGATTCTTTTGTAAAAATTGTATCAACTATCCCTACAGGCTGTCCACCTTCCATGTCTATTTCCATATCAATAGGGTCGCTGGATTCCATGCTGGTACAATTGCGCTGAAATTTTTCTCCTTTCGAATGCCGAAAAATTCCACATAAGAAGTGTTTTGTGCTTGACTTCTCAATAACATCTGTAAACAAAGAAATTCCTATCATCTCCGTTAAGGGATGAGAAAATTGTGTACAAAATGCATGCATATTCAGGTACACATAAAACTAGAAATGTATGATAAAAATCGGTGCAAATTACATTGAGGTAACAGATCTGTACAGTTGCCTTCCAATTATCACATGTACAGCAAGAAAATATAAGCAATGTTCTCCACACACTTGAAATTATTTTAACGTTATTTCCATATTTATGCTATTCCCTTCTTGCCTATACAGCGTATCAATTCATAGCAACAAATTAAAATATGTTTTTATAGTCATGGAACTTTTTTCCCCCTCTTAAAAAATCACAAGTATTTTCACTTGTAAAGAAAGCCAGAAGGATATAGGTAGGAGAAGTAGAAGGGAAATGAGGATAAAACATTGTTGACAGTTGTATGTTTTAGGATTATTAACAGCTACTTAATGTTTTAGGAAAGGTAATAGTTGTATATAAGTGTAGGTTTTAGGAGTTGATTAAGTAATTCCAGTTTTGACTTTGTTAGGTTTATTCTTTTGGAGTTATTTTTGTACTACTAGAACTTCACAGATAAAATCTTCAAGGTAATTGGGAATACGTGGCTGCAACCTAGGCCTTGTGTATTACTCTTTGTACTTTAGAATCATCAGATATCTGTTCTTGCAATAAATACAATTAAGCCAAAAAAGAAATACGCTCTCAAATCATGCTCTGGCGATTCTCCCTTCCAGAGCCCCTAAAGCAGAAACCTATGGAAAAGCTAATATAACAACTTTGGAACTGCAAAAGATCTTGGGCCTTGTCCTTGATGCCTTAAGTTCGTTCAAAATTACTCCTCATAGGTCAAAACCTTCATCTGGCTTGATGACCAACCCAACGTTACACAAAAATAATAGTCTAGCACTACTAGCTTTCTCTATTTATGATATTAATTATTGGTTATCTCAGTTTAGCTTCTCTTCTCTCTGCCTACCCACTTCATCCTTCACTCTCCATACAAAAATAATACAAAAGGTTGGCCATTAATTAATATCAGATGGCAGTAAGATTTGGAAACCAAAAGTAGCATCAGTTGGCTAAATATATACAAGAAAAATATTTACTCAAATTAATTAAGAAAAGTATAAAGGGAGTCAAATAATAGATTATAGCCCTTATGTGCATCAACAGAAAACATGCACGAGAATTTCAGAAACAGAAAATGCAACTCACCTAGCGAGTCAACACGAAGCTGTTTTGATGTAAATATTAGCAACTCCACATCATCAATACAACTTCTCATTATGGAATTTTGGGTTTCCAGAAGCCTGTAGAGGTTAGTGTAGTTCTCTTTTGATCTACAAAAACAAAATCTACAATTTGAACAACATATTTCCAACATGATGGAAGTATAATTAAACCGAGAAGAATGGATACCTATCAATATTAGCAGAAGGGAAAAAATATAGGGCAATGTCACGAAAATCTGGATAATCATTCTGAAATAAATTGTTCCAAACATGGTTTTGTGGAAGCAGCACGACCTCAAGAACTATGGGCATTGTTCTCGAGAACTTATAGGCTTTTCTACTTACTATGCTTGAAGGCTGAGCCTGGAACCCTCTATAAAATTCACCAGGCATGACAGTATCAGGAAACTTGAAGCCACCCCTTGTGAAAGGAAAACGAAAAGGAAATAAAGGAATTATTAGATACCTAGTCAAAACAAATTATTAAGCATGTACTGCCACTGTGGTTGTCAATAAGTTATAAGGGAACTTGTAGAGCATTTTACTGATCTAAATTCCAAGTGTAAAAGCCCAGTCTTATATAATTCTATTTGAAAAGGAATTAATTTGCAAATAATAAGTCATTAAAATTGGTAATGTTAATAGCAGGTTCTTAGTGCCAACTGTTTAAGTCAGTAGCTTAGTGGAAAGTTAATCAAATCACCATTAAAGCAAATTCACAAACTTCATGTGCATATTCAAGCAGGGTGACAACAACTAGGTGACATTCTAAAATTATAACAGGTTTTATGTGATGTCACAAAGGGATAGGTTACCCACTTCCAAATAGCATCTTCAAAAGGGAAATGAGGATGATACTTTCCATGTCTGGGCAGGATACTCACTACGGGTCTTTCTTCAAGCTCAACAGGGCATGAACCGCTACCTGCAATAAGTAAAGGAAGAAAAATATGGTTTCATTGATAAGTAAAAGGAATGAAATTATTAGTATTATGTTCACAAGTAAAAAATAGCACTAGATTCATGGACTGACATCATGTTATTAATTTCCAGGAAAGGCAAACTACTATTTTCTCAGTCAGTAAAACAGATAAAGATAGATTCACAAACTGACATCATGTCATTAATTCAGCAAGGCAAACTGCTATTTCTAAGTCAATAAAACAGATAAAGATATAAAGCAAGCAAGCTTATTCTGTCTGTTTATTTTCAAAAACATCACTTCGAGGCAGTAAATGATGTGGAAGATTTATGCAGGTAAGCTAACACCAAAAGAAAGTGACTTTCCTGAACTGTGTGCAAGGGAGCAAAGCCTTGACGGTGACACACAAGATGCTTTGCTTCTAACATTCTTCTTATCCATATTTACAGTTTCAACTGCTTTAGCAGGTACAAGGGCATTAACCTTCTCGCAGAAATGGCCTTTCATTTTAGCTGCAAGAGCCCTTTCTTCTGAATACAAAGATGAAAACAGCAAAACATAACAACTTTACAGGAGCTCAGAGATGAACGAAAACCATTATTCACACACACACACAAAAAGAAGAAGAAAAAACACCCTTCATTATTCAATTAATCATAACTTACATGGGGGACAATTCTAAAAATTTAATTAATCAAATTATAAGTTGACTCCAGTGAAGCTGGTGAAGAATGACTAAGTTAACCATTGATATCACGTGAAACCTAAACTTAGTATTACATGAAAAAAGATCTATAGATAATTTTTAGTTTTACTAGAAAGTTTATCCAAACTACTATTTCTATATATAAAGGCTGCAAAATATAAACAAAACCTAAATCTGCCGGTTCTTTTTCTATTAATCCTGAATACAATGAGTTTCAGGAACGTGATAACCCTCAAAAAAGTAAACAAATTGCACTTTAAATTAGCACTTTAAACACAAGAAATATATTCTCATATCTCTGTTTTTACAAGTCACAACAAAACATTATAAATAAGATTGAACAAACATTTCATCAGAGGTTAATCTTAGTGCTTATAAGATATAACATTTCTTTTTTACACAACAAAATGCCCCATTAAAGAATTGCTATGAATTTTTTCTAGTTCATTGGAAATTTTAGCGAAAGACATGCAAATTAATGGCAAACACATAAGAGTACAAAGGATCACAAAAATTTTATTCTCATACCAATAATAGGTGGATGATGTACAGATTTTGAAGATGTGCATAGTGATCTGTACACAGCTTCCTCCGCCTTCATATTGCAAGTTCTCTCTTTTTGACCAATCAAATTGGCATCATAAGTTTTGACTTTTTTGGCAAGCAAATTTGAATTGCAAGTTTTTACTTCGTTGGCGGACTTGATAGATGCGTTTTTCCGTTCCTTGCAATCACTTCCTTTTACAGATTGGACAGTAGCCTTTTGTTCTAGAACACCAGATATGAGAACAATCAGGATCAATCCTAAGAGGAAATTTCACATTAAAGCTTATAAGCAGCACAAGTAAAAAAATCCTGCATATCCTTAAACAAATAAATGGACTAGGTAACATCTCTCACTCTCTCTCTGTGGAATTTTTTAGTTGCCACAGAAAGTTTAGCACAAGCAATTAAACATAAAACTTGAGCAACATGCTCCTCCCCACCATTCTTCTGCTCTGAAAACACCAGTATCCATTTATTCCCAATGTATAACATAAACACCAAGAAAGACAAAGCCAAAACATCTTGAACATAGAAGTAGGACATTAGTGCATGTGCAACATAAGATCTATGCAGTCTAGCATGGTATCAATATAAAGACCACCAACACATGCAAATCTCATCAAAAACATATTTTTCAAGCTTAAATTTATCAAAAGAAATTATATCTGCATAATATATTGATGTTCATCTCTAGTTTCTCCATCTTTAAGCAAATTGTCGTGAACAACAGTATACTATTTTCCATGCAACAGAGAAATATCATGGAACTGGCACATGTAATATGCAAATACAGCTTTTGTAAAGCTAGATGTTTCGCACAAAAATAGTGCAGAGCAATCATCACCATTTAAAGTTCTATGTGCCTGTTGGGTGGTCATTGAATTGACTGGGATTCTTCTATGTCCAGAAGGCTTAATAAAAGACTTTCCTTTTGGGTTTGGATTGGTCCTCAAAGTGGAGAACTTTGACACAGAAGTACCAGACCTGTAACCTAAATTACTCTTTGAAGGACAGCCAAATTTCACAGCACCTGACGATAATTTAATCACTTCTTCAGTAGGGAGAAATTTAACTTTGCCACTTTGCATGGACTTTTTGCTTTTAAAATGAATATGTCTTTCTAGCTCCATCACTGCATCATTAAAGGAATTCTGGAAATTTTCCTTCCCACCAAATCTATCTTTCTTTGGTATACAGTACTCACAAATCCACATTTCTGGGACCACTACATCTGGGGGCGTCATGCAATAACTGAAACGGAGATGACTTGCATATTTATAATCAGAACATGGGCATATATAACAGAACAGACACATATAGAAGAATCAACGAATTTAAGATACCAGATGATTTGGACATGAACAGAGGATTAAAGCAATCTTTTATTTGGCCATTTATCAAAAGAAAAATAAAAGAATGAACTATTAAAGCTAAAGTTTAGCCTAGAAAAAAGACATATTTTGTTTAGAAAACAAAACACTGTAATTGTTAAAACTTTAATACAAGAAAGATGAAGGAAGAAAAAGAGATAAAAGAAAGGTTGTTTAGCTACGGTAGCTTACTTTCAAAATATATAAAACCTTGAAGGGTAGATCTTAAGTAATGCAAATAAATCCAAATAATAATTGAGTCTACACCAGCTCAGAAAAATGTCAGCTCTGTGATTTGCTCTTGATAATTATTGGATAAGGTGGCATTCATTTAATTAGATATTTTTTGAAATATCAAAAATGAATATATACTTTGCTATACTCCCCCTTAAACTATAGATAGAGTCATGAAAAAAGTGCTCAACTTATGAGGCAGAGAGAAACTGATTAAAATTGGCAGGATCAACGACACTAAATTTGTCATAATAAGAGGTCAGCCAAAAAAATTAAAACGATGAAGCCACAATTGATATACGATATACAATATCAACAAATGAGATGAAGTTCATGCACCTCTAAAGTGACTTTGTGAAAAGAGGACTGGTGATTAAACAAATACCAAAAAGAAGGAAATAATTTGTTGGAAGAGAATTGGATCAAAGATGCTCTGATTGTTGAAAATCAAAAGGCTGATTTGCATGATTTATTTTATTTTATTCTGATGTAAGACATCTTTATAAATATGGATTTAAATGTATTACTTTTCAACTATAGTTAACAAGAAGGATATAGCCCTTAAGATCCTGAGCATGGTGATCATAATCTGTCCTGACCGAACCACCTAACTTCTTATGTTCTTACGTTTCTTTCTCTTCCTTTATAAGTTTTAACATGGTATCAGAGTCTATTCGATTGATTTCTGCTGACATTCTTGGAGGTGGGCTACTAAGCATAATTCCTCTTAAACTATTCTTAGTTATGAATCCTACATCACCTACTTGTAAGGTGTAAGGCCATTTTATTAACCTCAATAATAATCTTCTCTCAAATAAAACAGATTTACATAACATTAATCTCATGGAAAAAAACTAGTCAATAAATTGTACCACCAATGTGTAGGGGTGTCAAAATAGGTCATGACACATGAGCTCGACACGTGAAACAACTAAAATTAGTGGATCCGACACGTGTAGGGGTGTCAAAATGGGTCATGACACATGAACTCGACACGCGAAACAACTAAAATTAATGGATCTGACACGCGAAACATATAAAATTAGCGGATTAGTATTGAGTTTATACGGGTTCATGTCATAAACGGATCAATTTGTTTATGACACAGTTCAAATCGTGTCGTGTCAACGGTTGACACGCGAATCAGTTACAACTCGTTTATTTTTTTTTGTGTCATGTCGACCGGACCCAAGTGGTTTATAACACGCGTAAATTTACTGAAATATCAAGGTTAATAGTGTCATTTTACAAAAAATAATATTTAAATATCATTTTTGTATCGTGTCAGTCGTATTAAATGACTCAAAAAGATATAATCTCATCGTGTCGGATTGTAATGTGTCAAATGACCCAAAAAAGCATAATCATATCGTATCATGTTAAATGACCTAAAAAATATAATTGTGTCATATTCATGTCGTATTTTATGAAACCCTAAACCCAAATACAACACGAAAGTTAAACATGTTATTCGTGTGACTTGTTTAATTTTTGTATCGTGTCAACCCGATTAATAAATGGGTCATGTTCGCGTTGACCATAATCGTGTCACCCGAGTGGGTCGACACGACACAAACATGACTGTTTTGACACTCCTATTTTTTGGTAATACTGAAAATACAATAGCTGCATTTTAAGTGCTGAATAATGTAAATACTAAAATTTTTAAACAATAAAACTGTTTGAAATTAATCGTACTAACTATTATACAATAAATTGTTTGAAATTAATCGTACTATATGTATCAAGTGGGAATAGAGAGACATACAAATTTACCAAAAAACCAATTTGATTGCATTAGTTAATTGGGTTAATTTTGTGATTTAATGATTTAATTTATTAGTGAATAGTATAAATAATTCATTAATTAGAAGTCTAATTCTATTATGACTAGATAACTATGTTTTATATATAAAAACATGAGATAACTAATATTAAAAAGAAAGAAAAAATAATTTAATAAAAAATATTAGGAAGGCAAGGTAAAAAAAAAAAATAATCATTCAAAGTACAACAATAATAGTTTTTACTGACATATTTAATTTATATAATGGTAAGTTTAAACTAAATTATAATCATGCACGTAACGTATAATATGAATTTCAAAATACTAAGTACAATTCTAGTAAGTTATTTGAGAATTTATAATTTTTTTAATAATTTTTATATAGTTCAATAATTAATTTATTTTAATCATAGCATAACGAGTTAAATTTTTAAAATTTACATGAATAGTATAATATAATTTACTTTTATATAGAATACAAGAATCAAATATAATTAACAATCATTAGTATTTAAATTAAATGTAACTTAATTACATGATAATTAAAAGTAACTAAAATTAATTTGATAGACAAGATTATTATTATTATTTATTTAACAATGATGAGTCTAATTATTAAAAATTACGTACATCACACATGGATGATTGGGAATATAGAGACAGACAAAATAATCATAAAGTACTTACTATCTTTATTTTATATATGACTCTTAATAATAGATAAATTAGTAATTTAGAGATTGGGCAATATGATTGTAAAATACTTATTACCTCTATTTTATATATGACTCTTAATATTGGACAAATTAGTAATTTTCATATGAATTATAATACAAATATAATATCTAATAATCACGTATAACATAAGTTAATGATTACTTCAACTCTTAATCAAATCATGACATATATGAAAATGGGAATAGAGGGAACAAGCAAAATGATCATAAATTATTTACGACCTCTATTTTATATATGATTTTTAATAATTAATAAATTAGTAATTTGAGATAAACATGCACTCTTATAATTCATTATGAATAAAATGCCATAATAAAATAAAACAAATTAATAAAAAATTATATAAAAATCAAATGGTGATTAATGACAAGTTTACTGTTTAAATGCCTCTATTTTATATATAACTCTTAATATTTAAGATAAACATGCGTCTTCATTCCAAATATTAGTATCATTAGAAATTTATTTATAAACAAGAGTTCTATTAATATTGAAATGGAGTTAGCTTTTTAATATTGTTGTGGTAGTATAATTTTATCTTTAGCTCAAACATTAATTAGTTAATTCATTAATATTCTAAATAAAACAAAATAAATTAATAAAAAAATAAAAATATATATAAAAATCAAATAATGATTAATGAGGAATCCAATATCTAATAATTAGAAAACTAGTTAAAATAAAATAGAGAATCTAATAAACTCGTTCCATGGCAGCAGCTATTGGAAAGTGTTAAGTAGTGAATTGGACAACTTTATACTTGTATATCAATTTCATTTTGTCAATTATTAAAAAGAAAGTTTCAAATTACTAAAAGAACACCAGTAGGTAAAAAGACTATAGCATGAAACATATTCGTGCTTTCACTTTGCTGTTTAGTTGAAATTGCTGTATTCAATTGCAATTAATAAATGGACATTTAAAAGGATACAAAATTCAGATAACTAACTATGTTTAGCATTTATTTCAAGTTACTTAACATTTTAAACAATTTTAACTGATGGAATCTTTAAGTAATATGCAGATAATTTTATCAAACAATTTTTAAATTAAAAAGTGTTGAAATTCTAATTGTTTACTGAATTTGGCCATCAAAAACCCCTAAAATTTCAGATAAAGTAAACCAAATCTTTCCTACTTTACTGGTGGGAATTGCTTACACATAAGATGGCTCTCATTTTCATAATATGGTTGCAAATGCATGCAGCATGTATTGAAAAGGAAACACATGGTATCAAGCATTTAGGGAGGAAGTCATCTTACATGTGTCTAAATATTCCACATTTTTCGCAGGTTGCCAAAAGTTCACCATAACCAACATCACCACATACGCCGCACAGGTTCACCTGTGAAGTGAGAAAAATCCCATGAGACTTTCATTTTCAATGCACCAAACAAAAGAGTATAAAAAAATTTTATTATTTCGGTAGCAAAATATTCCCATTATTTTCAAGGTATCCTGGAAAATACAAAAACCAAAATCTTGAATCACTAGAACTTTGGGTTAATAAAAATATTATTGGTACCAAACTAATCACTTAGTTGCAAAATGGTACCAAAATTTTGATTTGTTGCAATTTGATACCAAAATTTTTATAAATGTTCCAATTTGGTATTCAAGTCAAAATTCTAGTAAAATAAATTAGCATGTCATGTGCCAACATAGATTTTTTTATAGAATTTTGATTTGGTTACCAAATAAATGATTTAGTATCAAATTGCAACAAATCAAAATTTTGTTTCATTTTACAAAAGTTTTTGTAACAATAATATTTTTAACCCTAGTACTTTCTTGCATATTATAAAAAACATAAATAAACACAAAGAAAGGAACAAAGGAAACAAATGAGACAAAAATATCCAACCTCCAGAGTTACTCGTAACAAAGAAATACAGAAATATAAAGGCCAAACAACATTCATGGCATGAAACATCATCTGGGTACCCCCCCCAAAAAAAAGGCACAACGAATTCCATGATACTTAAAAAAAAAAAAGCGAGATAACAAGAAAGTGCCAATGGAAAAGCTAAAGTCAGCGAGTGGAATAAAAAATGTAAAAGGAAGAACGACAAAAAGAAGACTTACCTGATGGCGGGTCTCCATTTGAGTAGTATGTTTCCACTATTCCCTATTCACTCTCTTTTTTTTTTTTCCTAGTTTCTTGTTTTATATTTTTTTTTTCTCTTTCGTGTCTCTCTTCCTAGAGTACAGAGAAATGGTGGGCAACAAAGGGAACGAAAGGAAGAGACCGGCGGAGTGAGACTGTGAAAGCTCAGGCTGCTCAGCGATGGTGACTGACAATAGACCGTGGTGTGGAAGACGTGAGAGAGAAGTTAAAGAGAAGAACTTATAGTGGGGGGAGAAATTATAAGGTGCGGTGCCATCTTCCTACATCCTAGCAACTTGCCAAGTCGTTCGATCCTTTAGGCCAGGTCCCACATTACAAGCCCATGAGATTAATTTTCATCTTTCATTCTGAATTTATAAGAAATTATTATATAAAGTGTAACTTTTTTAATACATGTAACAAATTTTATTAACTAAAAAATTCATTTATAAATTTCAAAATTTTTATCATATCTCTAATATTAAATTAAATAAATAAATCTCCAATCTCTAAAATTACGTCTAATCCACACATTTTTATAAGAGTTTTTATTTTTCTCATTTTCTTCTTCTCTACTATATAAATACTCAAATCCCTTTACTTTATTTTTTTTATGAACTTTTTTTATCTATTTTTATCTTATTTCTTTCGAGATATGACTTTAAATTTTACGTATCAGTTGTCTTTTCTCCAATAACCATTGTGATACGTGAAAGTTTTTATATTCGTCATATTTACTAATATATCAATTATAGTATTAGAATTTTTTGTTTTTTTATCATTTTATTAAGTTCATGTGTTGCAGAATTTCATATCATATAATTTACATAAAGCACATATATAACATGTTCTGTGTGGTAGTAACAATTTTATGCATTTTGATTTCGAGGAAATCATATCATATACAATACATATAACCTACATATAACATATTATCACATTGACAACTAATTTTCTCATTAAAATACACTCAATGCCATAACAAAACAAATGTTGTTTATCATATTATTTGCAATGATATTTAAATATGTTATATATATAAGGTTTAGGATATTACTTGTTCATTCGGTTTTTGTGGGTTTTTTTAGCTTTTTTTCTCTAGTTTTGAATTACATAAACATTGGAATTGTTTGGTGTTGATGGAAAAAAACTAATTATTTATTTTCTGCAATTTTAAACATGTCATGAAATTATGGTAGTATTATTTGTAAATGATTCTTAAAAGATTTATTGATTCATTGATTTTAGAAAATTAATATAAATTTCAAAATAAATAAATGCCATTAAATATTTTAGAGCTAAAGGGGTATTATGAGAATATAGATATATTTAGTTAGGGATAATGGTTTGTCTTTTATATACAATGTATTTCAATAATTATGTAAATAAATAATGTTATTTGTGTAAAAAGTTCAATTTATAACGATGCTTGATACATCAGACATATCGGTACATTAGATTTAATGAATGATTCAAATCATAAGATATTATCCAAAAATTGAGATTGTAAATCAATCTTAGATAAAGTGTATATTCATCCTTAATATATGAGCATACTGATATATCAGTATACCATAAAAGAAGTTATATAATATATATAAAAACAATAATATAACATAAACCAACATATTTTTTATCACTTTATTCTATTTGTATTATAATATTAACATTTTAATACAAAAGTATAAATATTTAATACATTTTAGGCAGAATGTGGTAAAAAAAAAAAGTAACTATTTTTGTTTCAATTTCGCCCAACATCCATTAAAATATTTTTATTTTATCAACTCATTTATTTGTTCAACTGATTAAAATATAAATATTTAAATATAATGAAAATAAATTAATACAAAAAAATTAGGACATACTTATATAAAAATATGTGGAATAAGCATCATTTTTCATATTAAAAAAAAAACATGTGTTTTGTCTATTGAAGTCTTAACTGTGGTTTTGCCAAAATTAATCTCTTATTGTTATTATAAACTGTAACATTCTTAACATTTCTCCACATACATTTTTAGATGCAATTTATTCGGATATGCTCATATTGCATGTAATTCATATCAAACATATGCATTTTAGCTTGAACATATTCATAATATACATTTGATATGTGTCAATTTATTTGCAATATGAGTAAATCGCACATGTCTAGTTATAATTTAAATAAGGATAATAAGGTATTAGAAATAAAATGATTAAACAAAAATAAATAAAAAATTGACATTGTTAATTTAATAAAATTGAATTAATTGATTAGATTTTATTTTTAGTATTGTCTAATAGGACTAGATATATGTAAATAAGTAAAAATAATAATAATTAAATAAAAAGAAAGAATGAAAGAGCTGGAAAAAAAAAAAAAGACAAAGACAACAAAAAAAAAGTGGACAAAGTTGAATCGGTTAAGCATGATTTTTAACAAATAAAGACTTATTTTGTCACAATTATAGTTCCTTCTTTCCCTAAATCTGACCCTTATTCTTCTCCAATAAAACAATTTTTTTTCTTCCTTATGATTTGCAAGAAATTCAGCCTTAATTAGTATACAAGTGGCTCAAAACGATTTGGAAATCCATAAAGGAAATAAATAATAAGTTAGGAATTGGATATCGAGACGTGAGTTTAATTGTCAAATGATTTATTTAGTATACATGTATGTTACTCGTTATATGAAATGACATGTTATTACGTGAATTATACGATTGCTATTATATGACTTTAATACGAGACGGTAATGAATTATTTTTGCACATGATTGTGTTATATGAATATGTTTACCTTACAAAGTGATTGATGAATATGTTACATTAATATATTTTTCCTACAAAGTGGATGATTATTGAATTGTGCAAATGTTTATACAATGTAATAGTTGAACAATAATTGGTTGTAATTGCATATGCATATAAACTTAAAAAGTGTTATGACTAACTAAATAACATTGTAAAATAAAAAAATAGGCTTATGACTCAATTAAATATTCAAATACAAAAGAAAAGTAAAAGAAAATTAAGACCTATGGCCTAACTGTAGTGCCCCGCCTATATAATAGATATAACATATTATATAAACGGAATGTCACAAGTGTAACTTGATGAACCGATCTAAATTTAAACTTTTTTTTATTAGATACATCTGATTAAATATGTTGTACTGATTATCAACTCATCTTATTAACTATATATATGAGTATATCTATCATTTGATCATAATTATTATATTAAGCTTGTTGTGGCTTACAAGCTTCACATGTTACCATATATTGTTCATAATATCAAAATATAAATATATTCTTTTACTCTATACATGACATGTTTACCAACCCCAAATGCACATATATAAACAAAATATCACTGACCCAAAAATCGGGTCTAAATATATTTTCTAAGGTGAGCTTTTACTTCTCTTTGTCAACTTCATATCTATTATCTATAGACTCATGAATATACGTGACAAAAACACATGCTAAGTCATTTCTAACTTAGTGGTACATATAGGCATCTAGGTTCTCCCAAATAATCACACAAAAATATAACATATATATATATATATATATATGGCTTATAAAGAATAAGTATACCAATATACAAGGATTACATATTTAATTGATAACATCTATTAATTACTAACTCAACTTGTAACGCAGTGTAACCATAGTTTATGTCATGTCAAACTTATATGAACAGTTCCATTTAACCTATCAATACCTTGTAGGTCATACTTTTTAATTATTAGTCCAAGTCTCGTTTTCAGACTTTCCGGATATAGGGTGTGAAATAGGGATACTCCACAAGCTTAAACCGCCATATTCACTCTGATCTCCAGCTAAGAGTGTTCCACGAGCTTAAACCTCGTTGTCCTTAAAATATATAACTAGTTTGGTACAGTAGTTCCCCTTAACAGTGTATCATCTATCATAATTCTAGTCCACGGGTAGAGAAATAGACGTTCATATTAAAGTATCACTCTATTTTAGTCACATCTTTCTTAATTTCATCCTATTACATATAATATATGTATTCTCACATAGTGCATTCTTTAT
>CATIWF010035967.1:0-17601 GCA_949630135.1 Balakata baccata
ATAAATTAAAAAGATAAACATTATACTAACATAAATAAAATTATAAAAAACCTGATTTAAAACATGTTAGTAAAATCACACAATAAAAAGAGAATTGTTAATCTAATATTCAAAATAAGAGAAATTGAAAATAATATAAGGCTTTTGTTTCATACAGTTTTCTTAAAACAAATTTGCCTCCTACACTGGTGTTTAGGATAATCGGTGTTTGTTTTCTAGAATACAACAGATTTAAAGTTGTTGTTGAATACACAACACCTACTTATAGCGAATTATGAACTTGTCACACTGTCTATCACTTGAGAAGAAAAAGAAGGAGACTCTTCAACAAGAATCAAAATAAACTCTCAAAACCTTTTCAAAAATTCAAGCCAAAATCACTTATTTATACTTGATGGAGGAGACATGAGATTAATTGTGATTAATTTTCTTTAAAAGCTGCCAATAATGTCTTTGTAACTCTCAAATAATAGTGAAATTAATTTTTGAAATATCAGAAATTGAAATTCCAAAAGACCATTTTGGAACACAATTCACAAGGGCATGTGGATCCATACGGGAGTGTGAATTTGTCTTACACACACTGCAGGCATAACGACACGGGCGTGTGGATCTATACCGACATGTCAGTGGCCTGGCCGTGTGGATCCACACGGGAGTGTAGAATTCACACGACCGTGCAGATCAACACGGGAGTGTTGCCAAATTTTCCAGAAATAAAAAAAATATTCATAAAAATTTGGCTTGTTCAGGACCAAGAGATTTTGGGCCGATATGCAAGTCGCGCACCCACGAATTGACTTATCTCGAACCATGGATTTGCACCCCTCTGTGCCTGAGCGCGCGAGAAAGAGTCTTTTATTCTACTTTTTTTACCCTTGTAAGAATGCATCTCTATATATAAACACAAGTCAAACTTTAATTTTTAGTAATATGAGACAACCTCCTACACATTCACTTTTTACTTTTAATCTCCTTACCAAAAAATTTACTTTGAACTTCAATTTTTATTCATACATTATCCATTTTGAGCATATGAATACATTAATTCATAATCCTTATGTCAATGAATATATATCCGGATCTTTATCTCAAAACCGAGTTGTGAAACCCACCCAAATTATCTTCTCATAATCGCAATTTTTCCAACAAAACATTTAAAAGTTCTCATAATAATATAATATAATATAGTAACATTTTATGGTTTTAACATAAATAAAATTGAAATAGAACATGGAAATTGAATATTATATATTTTAAGTATTTTTTAAATAATAATGTGTTAATTTTCTAGAAATATTTTACCATAAAGTAGACAAATTTTATGTAATTTTTATCTAAATAAAAAAAAGGAAGAAAATAAGATTGTTTATGGTTCGGTTTGGTTAGTTTAGATTACAAATTAATAATTAAACCAATAAAATAAATTTTTAAATACTTTAAATTTTCACTAAACCAAATACTACTAAAATTATCCAAATCAGTACTATTTAGATTCGATTTGGTAAATAAATGAATGGACAAAATAAAAAAAATCAAAATATCATAAAAATTTAACAATTATTAACTTAAAACATAATTTAAAGTCACTAAATTACAATTAATAAATTAGTTTTTCTAAGTTATGCCTCTTTTTTTTGTTTGTTCATGATTAAAGTAAAAAAAAAAAAGTAATTAGAACAAATTAAGAAAAAATAATAAATATAAAAAAAATTAGTTAGTACTCACTTTATTGATATGAAGAATAAATTATACAAAAAAAAAAAAAAACCCCCTTAAATGAATTGCTAGTTACTATAAGAAGACGACATAATCAAAGGTAAGGTTAAAATTTAAGACTTCTATTTATAAAAAATTTAAAAAGTATATTGAAGAGTGTATATAATTAAAATAATTAAAGAGTATGTAAATTTTTATATACTAGAAAATTATTAGTATATATATATATTAAAAAGACCAAATATTATTGGTTTGTTTTTATTGAATTTATATTTTTTTAATCTAAAATTAAATAAAAAATTAATTTTTAAAAATTTAAAATTATAAACATCCATGAAACCATATAAATTATTATTTTTGATTTAGATTGAATTGAATTAATTTAATTTAATCGGTTTAGTTAATTTTTGTATTTTCCTAAAAGAAAATAGCAGTTTTTCTTCACTCATGCAATGCAACTATGCAAGCATGCAAACTAGTGTTGTAAAAACCAATCTGCCCTGATCAGTTCAACTGGAAACCGACCTGTAAGCCGAACAGTTTATAATATTAAATCTAGAGAAATTTTGGACCGATTATAAAACTGGTAACTCAACTAGTTGAATTATAAACCGCTTAATCCAGTTCGGTTTATTTGGTTTGACCATTTGGAAAATTTTGTTCTTTCAAAGAGAAAATAATGGATGAGTTCGAACCTAGCACCTCATAGCATTATTTTCCCACTATATGCCAATGGGACAAATGGTAGGATTGCTTTTACATTACAAATATTATATATGTCTATTATTATAATTAAACTCTTTTATTAATATCATTATTAAAAAATTTCATGTAAATTACTTTCATGTCTATAAGAATTATTTTAATTGATAATAAATTTTATATAGATAAGTAATTATATTTTTATCAAAAATATTATTTTTGGTGTTATATATTAATTTTAATTGTCCATGAAATTATTTACATTGTTAAAAAATATATATATTTAATAAAGTTTAACATAATTATTTATATATTCATCACTAATTTTCATTATCAAAAATTTTTATATAAATTAGCTTTCAATTATTTTGATTTCTACATAAAATATTATTTAATTGACAAAAAATGGTGCATTAATGATACAATAAGTATTTTCTTTGAGTTTTTGTGCACTCCAACAACTTATATTACATTTTGATTATATATAAGATATATTATATTTTATAAAAATTTCATATAAACAAGCTCGATTCTGGTTTAATTCTAATTCAATTTTAAATATGTGACCTGCTATCTTTTCTAGTTTGTTTGCTGGATTGATTTTTACAACTTTGATGCAAACAACCAACTAGTTGCACCTAACCTAAGAATATCATTACATTACCCCTTTGGATTTGGTTGTCAAATCTAAAACTATTTAGGGTACAAGCAGAAATATTACATAGTAGAAGGTGCTGCAGGTGAAAGGATTGTGTGTGCAAACTATGTTTTCTCCATGCCATGTGTGAAGCCGATCAGCCACCAACCCCCACATCTACGCATCCATGACCAAAGCGTTTAAAAAATAGCTGAGAAATCACCAAATTTGATCTCCTTGGGCAAGTAGAGAGCTTGGATCTTCAATTTGTGTGGGCTCATTTCATTTTTATGCTTTAGTCACACTTCAGTAAGCTTAACAGGTAACTATCATCATTTTCTCTATTTGTTTCTCACCGAATTCGTTGATCTGGGGTCTTCTGTATCTTATTATGCCTTTTTCTGGCGGTATGTGTGGAACTTTTTCTTTAGCATTTGATGGGTTCGAATTGGTTAATTTTCCCGGCTGTGAATTTCTGAATCTCCTTATTAGACATTAGATTTTGTTTTCTTTTGCTATTTTATAGATATGTAGTGCTCGTTTGATCTTTTATTTTCGATGACAGCTGAAATTTCTATTAATTTTTAGATCTTTTTATATTCTAATTCATTCCATACAGACATCGAATGAATCCCATTGACGAAAGGAATTCAAACGACTGTCTCAAATTCCTATTGTGTATGTTGCTGCCTGATTTTCAGAAAGCTCGATTGTCTAAAACGACTGTCTCAAAAAGAAACTTTCATTTATTTTTGATTTCGATCTCTTATCCAGTTTGGTGATATCTCCTATTTGCATATATTAAATTGAGATATTATCTTTTCATCAGGAAAATTAATATATGGCTCCACTAACAAGAATTGGACTTGCTGGCCTTGCTGTCATGGGCCAAAATCTTGCCCTCAACATTGCTGAGAAAGGATTCCCTATTTCTGTTTACAATCGGACCACTTCAAAAGTTGATGAGACAGTTGCACGAGCCAAACAAGAGGGAGATCTTCCCTTATATGGTTTCCATGATCCTGAGTCTTTTGTTAATTCTATTCAAAAACCTCGTGTCATAATCATGCTAGTTAAGGCTGGACCCCCTGTTGACCAAACTATCAAGACTTTGTCAGTTTACTTGGAGAAAGGAGACTGCATTATAGATGGCGGTAATGAGTGGTATGAGAACACTGAGAGGAGAGCGAAAGCCATGACTGAGCTGGGTTTGCTTTATTTGGGAATGGGAGTTTCAGGTGGTGAAGAGGGTGCTCGGCACGGACCATCTTTAATGCCAGGAGGTTCCTTTGAGGCCTACAAAAATATAGAAGACATCCTCCTTAAGATTGCTGCTCAAGTTCCTGATAGTGGCCCTTGTGTCACTTATGTTGGCAAAGGAGGATCTGGCAATTTTGTCAAGATGGTCCACAACGGGATTGAATATGGTGATATGCAGCTCATTGCAGAAGCATATGATGTGCTAAAATCAGTTGGGAAGCTCACTAATGAGGAATTGTGCCAGGTTTTTTCAGAATGGAACAAAGGGGAGCTTCTTAGTTTCTTGATTGAGATCACTGCTGATATTTTTGGAATCAAGGATGACAAGGGAGAAGGATACTTGGTTGACAAGGTTTTGGATAAAACTGGAATGAAAGGTACTGGTAAATGGACAGTTCAGCAAGCTGCTGAGTTGTCAGTAGCTGCTCCTACTATAGCATCATCATTGGATGGAAGGTTCCTCAGTGGTTTGAAAGAAGAAAGAGTTGAAGCTGCTAAAGTTTTCAAATCAAGTGGTGTTGGAGACATACTAGCTGATCAAGTTATTGATAAGGAAAAGTTGGTTCATGATGTGAGGCAAGCACTTTATGCTTCAAAAATATGTAGCTATGCTCAGGGTATGAACTTGATACGTGCTAAGAGCACTGAGAAGGGATGGGACTTGAAACTTGGGGAGCTTGCAAGGATTTGGAAGGGTGGTTGCATTATTCGTGCGGTGTTCTTGGACCGTATCAAGAAGGCCTATGATAGGAACCCAGATCTGCCTAATCTTCTTGTTGATCCAGAATTTGCAAAAGAAATAATTGAGCGCCAATCTGCTTGGCGTAGAATTGTCTGTCTTGCTATCAACGCAGGTATTAGCACCCCTGGTATGTGTGCTAGTCTTGCTTATTTTGACACATACAGAAGGGAACGGCTGCCTGCTAATTTAGTCCAAGCCCAACGAGATTACTTTGGAGCCCATACCTATGAGAGAATTGATATTCCTGGATCCTTCCATACTGAGTGGTTCAAGATTGCTAAACGGTCAAAGATCTAAATTTAGCTCTCTTGATAATGTGGTAATCTACCTTAGTGCTTATTAGTGAAGAACCTAATAACATGGCCTTTGTGACTTAAAAAACTTAGAAGTCATGTATCTGTCGCTCTTATCATATGATGAAACATATCATCTCACAGAGATAGAGCATACTGAGTATGTTCGACTGTTTGGGCATATTGTTGCCCTATGTCTGTTTCAGAATTTGAACTGTACAAGCAGATCTGGCCTACTTTGTCCTTTTAATTCGGAGGATTATTCCTTTTACTTTTAATTCGGAGGATTATTCCTTTTACTTACATGTGCCTTTTCTTTTCAATACAATAAGTGATACAAATGTGAATGTCTCTGTATTATTCATAATGACAGTTTCTTTTTGGTTTACACACCAATTTGAATGAGTTCTAGTTAACTTCTTCCTTTATTTGTTCAATCTTTTGGAAGGGAACGGTAAGGTGAATTGGGCTGCTTATTTACCAACTTTAGATTCAACTTTGATCATTGCAGCTGTTGAGAATATTATATAATTTTTTTCTTCTTTTTCTATCACCTTTGGCATCACTCATCGCCATAATTAAGTGCGCAGCGAGAGCAATGGCGATAACAACTTCTGAAGCCTTAACCCTTCCCTACAATAAAGTCTCAAACGTCCTCTATGTATATCGGAGACTATCTAAAAGCATGTTTTAGATCCCAACGGTATAAAAAAGTTAGTGCCATGGTTGCCTTTTGTCAGCATTCTTGGCTGCCAATTTTGCAGATGCCTATGATGACTTTTTATGTTACACAGCGAACACCTCAACCAATTGATAGAGCAAAAATGTGGGAATTTATCTGAAGCTCATATGCTGAACAGGGATCCCCCAATGTTACATCTTTTCTGCATATTGAAATTTCAACATTTTAACACATATATGATTAGTAAGATATTTTCATTGTTTTGAGCTGCAATTATTTTATAGATGATCTTTCTTTGTTATATATCTTGTTCTCATAATCTGCTGCTTTCAGGCAAAATTTTAGAAGATTGGAGTAAATGTAACATACTAACAGGTCAAGAAAATTCCTAAAATCATCTTTAGTTTTCAGGAGAAAAAACACGGATTTTCAAATTTATGCAATTTGTTTTATATACAGTTTCTTCTGAAATAACCACTATATTTTGTTGCAATTTATTATTTTAGTGATGCGTATACCTTGTTTTCCATTGGGACAGAATTCTTCCCTGCTAAATCATAATTTTTTTATTTGGGAAGGTTTTTGGATGTTCAAACATTCAAGAAATGATGAAATAAACCGTACATGAAAATTTATCTTCTTTTATAAAATGTCTTACTGTGACAGCTTGAAAGTGGGACTACTTTGTCTTTATGATTGGCAATTGATCTACACTACTGATTCGGACATCAAATGACGTCCATAGGAAAAAATTTTGGGTGTGGGCGCTCCACTCCCCTTTTAATTGTCCTAAGCACTAGCAAATGCCTCAGGCATACGTTGTAGGATGATGATTCAGCATTCTCTGTGCGCACATGGGCACAAGCACACCAAATGAGCACCCTATTTTGTATGGTTGCAAGTTGTTACTGTGAATAATATTACTTCTGCATGTCTCAACTTTATAGGTACTGGATCTTCTGGCAGTTACGAAGATAAGGCAGCATACATGCCAGTTGCATAGAGGGTAACATCTTTTGTCATACTTGTTGTCGGTTCCCTCTCAAATTCCAATCAAGTATCATTAGTGCATTTTACTCTCAATTACTTTTTTTTTCAGAAAAACCTCTTGTCTGCAGGAATCAAGCAGTTGAGCTAATATCAATTTTATTAGGATCATATATTCTGCATCCAGTTAACATTTAATTTTGTTGAAATATGTCTTAGATACTTTCAAATCTAAATAATTGATTTTAGGAATTTGTTTTGATTCTAATTTGTTAACTGAATATTGGGAAGATTATGATGTGACTTGATTTTAGGATGATTTTATGTTAAGTTTTCAACTATATAAAGATCATTGTTGTATTATGTTTACATGAGTTCAAATAAAATAAAATGAATTTCTTCTATTACATTTTATATATCATACTCTTCTCTTAAAAAAACCAAGTATCAAAGTTATATTTTTTACGGGTCTGTGACAGAGAAAATATGGGAAAGAAGCCATGCTTGAACAAAATGAAGCCAAGGAGAAGGAGAAGACAGGTCTACTCAAAGATATGTCCATGCAAAATGTAATGATAAACAAAACCATGCCCGTGCCCGTGCCCATGCTCATACAAACAAAAATATGTTCATGCCTATTCGCATGACAATTAACCATGTCTATGCCCCATAACCATAAACCATAAATGCTTATGCCTATATCCAAGACATGCCAAAATTTTTTAAAATAAAATGTTACAACAATTAAGGCAAGGAGGAGATTATTGGAATATGCCTTAGATGCTTTCAAATCTAAATAATCGATTTTAGGAGTTTGTTTTGATTTTAGTTTATTAGCTTGATATTAGAAAAATTATGATATGATGTTGCTTGATTTTAGGATGATTTTATGTTAAATTTTCAGGTGTATAAAGATCATTGTTGTAAACATGTTTACATGAGTTCAAATAAAGCAGTTTCTTTCGTTACATTCTGTATACCATACTCTTCTCTTAAAAAAAACCAACAAATTTCCTATATGATTGACCTCCAAGTAGGTGGATGCTATGTAGCTTAACTAGTGAAATCTTCAATTCTAAAAGAGTTTAAAGAGAGAATATGTTACTGTCTGACGCGTTCTCTAACTACTGAAAGAGAAAGAGAAGATCTTAAACATTCCATAAATTCTTGGCTAGACTTGACCAGACCACTGCGGTTTTATAACTGTAAATTGTCGAGCCAGAATAATTTGAGTTTGGTGCTCAACCAAAACCCGAGATTATTTAACAATTGCTTGCACATTGTTCTGATAGTTGTGATCTTTCTTCAAGGCACCATAATTACATATGCTTTTGAAACTCTATGTATGTGTGATATGCTTCATACTGATGCAAGATAGAAAGAGAAGATATCAAAGAGGTGTATGCTTGTTACATGGACTCAAACAGATGCTTCTGCAAACTATCTTCGCTACTTGTACATAAAAGCCAGTTATATTTCAAGACTCTAGATTCAATTTTATTTCTTGAAATCCAAACAGAAGCATATTTATTCTGCTAATGGTCACTTGAAAAAACATCAACCAGGAAAGCTTTACCGCATTCTCGGATAAGTGAAAACATTGGAGCACCTTTTCTTACTTGGCTTTCCTTACCTTGGTTCCACAATGAACTTGACTGGCAGCACTCTTTGCTTCAAGCACTGAGACTTCATTTTCCATCTTGATCTTTGGCCTTACAACATCTATTTGTTTAATTTGTTTATGAAGTTTTCTTCTAGATGAATATTTAGTTGCCGTGTGCTTGAAAGAACCCATGCCGACACTTCTTTCATTGCTTTTGCATGGAAATTCTAGACGAGTTGGACCCGAAGAGGCATCTGAGGCCATGGAATCATCACTCTCACGACCATCACTATCATCATTATGATAGTTGGTCGTTTCATATTCTTCCGGCTTACGGATGCTATGATCATCATCATGGCGGTTTTCTTGGAATGGGGAACCAATATAGGTTGTCCACCCAGACTCATCGCCGCTAGTCCCACTACATTCCTCTGTGCAACCTAAGCTTGGGGAAGACTCCATTGGTATAGCTAGGAGAGCAGAATACAAAAGAGAAGCATAAGCAGAACAAACAGAGAATAAAGTTATAAGAAACTAGAGGGGAGTTGTTATAGTGTGCAATCTTATAATTGGAAGTTCACTTGTATCTTTTTCTCTCTGAATATTAACCGCAAGCATCTTTCCACACATGGGGTAAGAGACCCCCTAAAGCAGCAAACAAAACCTTCATTATTGAATTCCGGGAGCAAATTTGACACTTGTCACTACTAACACCATTATTTCCCTAGTTGACTCGCTAGATGACAAACTACGGTGATAAAGAAGGGATAGTCGTCGGATAAAATAGGACAAAAGTCCAGCTTCTTAAATATGATGAACTGTGGTAGCTTGCTTACCTGGTCTCTAAGACCTATCAGTTTCACCTGAGAAATACCATCTTTACTTCTCTGAGCATTTCATAAATCAAGAGCAGCTTTGAAAGAAGGAGTACAGGTGAGGCCTACTCCAGAAGCAGAATGTGAGACCCATTTTGTATAAGGTTAGAGCAGTGGCCTTCACTCTGCATTTATTAACACCTTTTAATTCTCTGTCTTGTCATCAGAGAAGGGTAGACTTTGTCCTGGGAAAAATTTGCTTAGGACCCAACTGGATTTTGGCATTTTTGTATAAGGTTGGAAGGAATGAGGTTGGGTAAAGGTGATTTTGCTTGAGGCATACTGTCCTCATATTGCTGTTTTCAGTTTCATGTCAAAAGTGGGTTTTATGTCGTTTGTCTTTACTTGGGGTACGACATCATGGAAATATTGAAAGATGTTAGACTGCTAGTAGTTCCTAAAGTAGTAGGAAATCAACAAGAAGCACTAATAAGTATATGCTTATTAATGGTCTGGTATGTGACTGTGTTAGTTTTACTGCTTTGCTTTTGTTTTGAGTACTGTCATTATTTACTGCTTTGCTTTTGTTTTGAATACTGTCATTATTCTGTCAACTCATTTTCATCCTGACTATGTAAGTGAATGCCATCATGAATGCAAAGCAGTAAGTTGCATATGAAGGGTTAAGCATTGCATTGTCCATGGTTGAGTAGGCAACCGTGTGCCAGTGGCCTCTCTCCTGCTTTTATTTATTTACCAACTCATTATGTTCTTGCAATGAGCAAGTCAATATGGTCTCAGAGGCGGGCAAGGGCAGGCCCCTTGCATTTTCTTGCCACTTGTGCCTTCCTTACTGGAAGGGCAGCTCTTCTTCATATCCTTTTACTTCTTTGGTTGATACAGATGCTGCTGGACACTACACAGCTTTCCTTGTGATTCATCAACTTCAGCACAATGCAGAAAGGGGAGCCCCCCCTTGCCTTGTACTACACTTACTTCAATAGTGCTAGCCCTTTGGGCGGATTGCGATTTGACTCTTCCCTGGTTTCTGGGCTCCATCTCTGATCAGATTTACTTGCAAGTTTTCTTTTAACCCTTACAGCACATGCACTATTTTAAAAGATCTGAGATAGTATTTACAAAAGTAATATGTGATTTCTAGTTCTGACTAATAAAAGATGTGGAATTTTTTTTTTTTTTCTGGAGCCAGAGCCCTAAATCAGGGTCTAAAGAGTCAGAATCCTATTAATAGTATCACGTAGTTTCATTATGTTAAATGATTCTTTAAAATCACAATGAATAGTTTTTATACAAAGTTTCACATTTTGATGCACAAGAAACAAACGGATTTAAGGTTCCTGCAATTTATATAGTATTACTCAATCACAATAAAAAAAACTATAAATTTATTTATAGTGTTATAAAATTTTGTTAGTTTCTAATTATCCAATAATCTGAATTTGCACCGAATATGGTCGTGAACAAATAAATAATTTTCTATAAAATTTTAAAATAATTATATATTTAACACTCAAATTCAAAATATTTTACTCAGATGAGAAAAGACTCTTATTGTCTTATCTCATTGCATGCTCGGAGTTATATTGTTATAAATTTTTTAAGTAAATGAAATTACAAAATATCAACACCAAGTGCTTTTGTTAACTTTCCTCTATATGCTTCTAATATGGAATAAGACAAATAGGAACTATTAATATTTGGCTAGATTATTATTTTCTTTATCATCGTGGATTTTTTTTTTTTTTTTTTGAATAAAAGAAGAATGCTATTACTCAAAAAACATTTCCCACGTGTGTTTAACCAATCAAATATAAGCGTCTGTGACTCTTTATCTAATCAAATTGATGAATTTTGGAGCCCTAATTTTATTTTATTTTTTTTGTTGGAGAAATTAAGTGTTGGAGATTTATAATCACATGATATATGTTTTTATGTTCTCATAAAACGCCAATTAAATATTCAATCTAATTGAATTTATTTGCTACATTTGACATTTCTTTAATCTCTTCCATGAATTGCCTCATTAGCTGAAACACTCTTTTTTTCTTATTCCACATGTACATTTCTACACATTTTTTTTTATATATTTTACATATATATTTTATTTCAACTTTTTTTATATATTTTTTAAAAATAATTGTTAAGTTCAAGTTAAAATTTTCATATATATGTTACATATAAAATTTATATACTTATACTTGTTACATATACATTTCTACATACTTGTTATATACATTTCACATATATATTTTATTTTACTTTTTTTTAATTTTTTAAATTATTGTTAAATAAGTTAAAATTCTCACATATATTTTACAAATAAAATTCATATGCTAAAAAAATAAAAATTGATTTATGTAGTATTTTTTCTATTTTATGTAGACTTTTCTGTATAATTAAGTTTCTAAAATATATGAGTGATTTAGGTAGTTAAGAATTTTAGTATTAATTGAAAATAATGCAATTAATGTAGAAATTTATACTTTCCCAAAATGGATTACTAATTATGAGAGAATGATATTACATAATTAAAGATATGTTAAGATTAAAATTGGAATTCTCAATTCTTTAAATCTCAGTTTTTGTAATTTTTGAATTGAAATGTAAAAATAATATTAGATATATAAAAAAATATAATTTGTGTCTATTTTCCTAAAATTTATTGGAATGCAGACTAAATAAGTCAATTAAGAAAGTTAAGTATTTTCTCTCAGATTTTAAACATGTTTCATAGTTATTTGATCATAAAATCTTTATTAACGGATAAATAATCGCTATCATTTTACCTTACCCTTTGAAGGCCAAAAAAAATTTGCTCTTATTTTTACATAAATTAAAAAGTTATATTAGTTAGAGATATTACCAAAAAATTAAAAAAAATTATAGTAACTTATATTTATTAATAATAAGAGACCTATCTATATATATATATGATATCCTAAATTTATCCATTAAATATCAGTTAAATTGTTAATCAGTTTTTTGAATTTAAATCAGTTTCTTTTTACAAACGATTCGATTAATTAATTTACCGATTTGAATTCAATATGATTTTGGTAGGATTTCGATTTAAGGCTACGCATTCGCCATGTCGTCCCAATAGAGGGACATTTCTGCAAAATTTGATTAGTTTTAAGAGAATTTGGATTGAAAATTAAAATTGAAGGACCAAAATGGAAATTTTGGAATAAGTTAGGGTAAACTGAATCTTATCCCAACGAACTAAAAGAACACTCATCCATCTTCCAAAGGAAAACCTTCTCCACTCTTCCGCTCAGTACCATATTCACCGTCGATTGCCAGATCAGGCTGGCCTAAAGCCGCTAACTTTGGCTTTACATCGCTTCCGCTGGTATGTGTATTTATTTTCGTAACTAAGATTCTTTGATGTTCGTTATGTTTTTGTTCAAACATATGTATACATGGCTCTTCATGTATCGCCATTTAAGTAGAACTGCTAATTGTTAATGTTAGTCTTTCATAGATGATTAGATAGATATTAGCAGCAATTGATGGTTATGCGTCTAGGATTGGTGGCGATTGATAGAGAGGAATAAGCTAGTTGTTACTCTTATGGTTGCTGGAAGAAGTGAGGGTTTATTTTGTGTTTGTTTCGGTGTGCATGATTAGTGTGTACTGCTTGGTACAGTGTAGGGTTGATCCTTCAAGAAAATTTAGATAAATCAATTTTGTTTTTTTTTTCTGAATTTACTTGGGGTAATTTGGCACAGAGCAAAACAATGGCTACCGAGGAAGATTCAGCCGAACAAGCTGCTCTTGAGCGCCGAGAGAGACTTAGGGCTCTCAAAGCTGCCCATGAACTTTTGAACACTCCGGATGAAGGTTCTGCTCAAGTGGAGGATAAGACAAATGATGATAATGAAACTGGAGAAGAATTGTAAGTGTTTCTTCTTCTTCCTATTTTTTTGAAGTTAAAATTATTGTGTAAATATCTTTATGCGGATTTGTATTTGGTGACATGACAATTTTTTGTTTTCTACAGAAACCATATGTTAAAAATATTCAGAAAAAATTGAAAACCATGACAGTGTGACAATCAGGAATGCACCTTGAACTTATGTTGTATATTTGTTTATTTGCTAAACATTGTCATTGTCTAGGAAGGAAATTATGTTGTCCCAAGTTTTCTATTTGCTTCATGAACTATTTGGGCTAGTTCTATTGAGTCCTTACAGTACAAAAATGTTCTAATAGGTCCTCAAGTTCTTATTGTTGAGAAAAGTCAATACAAAAACAAAAGTTTGAGGACCTATTAGAACCTTTTTTTTTCCCGACTTGATTCAAAAATAAAAGTTGGCTTTGTCTTGACTTGGTTCAAAGATACAAGTTCGAGGACCTATCACAACATTTTTGTACTTTAGAGACTGAATAGAACAATTCCAATAACTCAGGGACCAAAAATATGTTTTTTTTTCTTTTTTATTTTATGCAATCCTAGTAATTCTTTAGCAAATCCTTTGTAAATATTTGTAATTACGTTAGACTACAAGTCTTAACTCTTGGCTTGAAGCAAATGTTATGGATTTGAATCATAATTTGTGGATGTGAAATGCTCATCAAAACATGAGTATTAAATCATTGCTGACTGACATTGCCTCTCGTCGTTGCTGGAATTTTCTTGTTATTTCTAAGGTTTTGAATATAATTCCAATGGCAGCTTCAGCATGGTAACTGACTAACTGGTATTGTGGGCAAACATTTACAATCCTTATTTTGAATTTAAAAAACCCATGTTTCAAGCCTTTTCATGAAGTGACTATCACTATAACAATTGCTATTTTCTGTTTCGGGCTTTCGCCGGTACATGTGAGTGACATGTGAAATGGGACAGCTGATAGCATTGGCTCGTTACAAGTATTCACTATTAATTTAGTACTTACAGAAACCAGTTCATGGTGATTAAAACATGTGATGGCCTCAATTCTTTTATGACCTATGTTTGGTAACTGCATCCATAAGAATTCTATACAAAAACACAGACCTATGTCCCCATGAGTGAGAAGCAATTTAAGTGGAGAAAAATTTTTGTTTGAAAATTAAAATTTCAAATTACTGCCAAATTGCTTGATTGTAATATCATTGGATTTGTTTTAAGAAGTCACAACACATTTGTGGATTACTTCTGTAGGTTTAAGTCCTGGTTACTGAGTTGCGGCTGCCATCATCCTGTTTTTTTGAGGCATATGTTTTCGTCTCTTTTATGTGATCGATGGTAGTTACCATATGTTGAGTTCCAGAACTAGTTATATTGCTGTATTTCAGCCAGTGTGCATGTAATGCACTGACCAATCAGCCCCTGCAAAGAACAGTATGCAGATGTCGATTAGATGTTTAAATCTTGATTACTTGCTTGCTTTTTGCCTGTTCTCCCTTTGTTTTGATCTAAAGATTCCAGAAAGACTTTTGATACTGTGTTGAAATGTCGGAAATTATTCTCTGTATAGAGATAGATAGTGTCGCATAATTCTTTATCCATGGCAATGTAAATGTAAAGCATGCAGTCTATATTAGAGATTTGGTACTATTTGGTACTATTTATTCTTTTGCTTGTGTTTTAATTGCTTTTACTCGTGGTGGAAGGATTAGTTATTGTTTTTGGTTTCTTAAATGATTTTCCCCCTTTCCTCAACCAGAAAGATCTTAGGTGGAGAGCTGGAAAACTATAAATCATGGGTAAGGGAGTAGAAATATCTTGCGTATTAGTAATCTAGTTGCTTTCTTTCAATTATGTGTAGCAGGCTGAACTTTTTGGAAATATTCATGTTGAATGATAATTGGCCTTTCATGGAAATGCATGGATGGAAATGTTTAGCATTCATAATAAGCTTTGAACTACTATGTTTGGCATGTATGCATCAGTATGCTAAACTTTCTATATTACATACAATTCCATCTTTTTTTTTCAGGAATCGCAACATGAAGTTTCGAAATTATGTTCCTCAAGACAAGGAACTTCAAGAGGGTAAGCTTGCTCCACCAGTGCTACCTAAATTTGAAGATCCTGTTGCAGCAGCACCACCAATATCAGAGAAGAAAGAGGTGCTTGATTTAATTGCCGCATTTACTTGCATCTCTGCATTCTCTCTCTTCACACCTCCTCCTGCCCTCCCCAGTTCTTTCCCTATATTTTTCTTGTCCAGTCATTTGATTTTGTATTCTTTGATTGGATTGTATTTTTAGGATCCATTTCTCAACATTGCTCCTAAGAAACCAAATTGGGATCTAAGAAGAGATGTGCAAAAGAAGCTTGATAAGCTTGAAAGGCGCACACAAAAGGCAATTTATAAACTTATGGGTAAGTGGCTGTGAAGATTAAGTCTATGCATGTCTAACATTCCTCTGTAAATTAATTTCTTGAGCTACCAGTTTATTTAATTTTGGCAACTGGCTTGATGTGCCTTTTATTTTCTTGCTGTACCGATTAGAATTGCCGGTCAGTTGACTTGACATTTAATCTATATGAAATTCCTGAGAGTTCTTTTTTGGGAGGTTCAGATGGAGAAAGGGGGTGTTGGATTAGAAGTTTGAATAGATGGAATATCTAATGGTTATTGCACTTCATTCTCAATTCCTAAGCATTTGTGTTCTAAGAAAAAAATGTTTTTTCCTGTCTTTTTATAGAGCTCCGGACATACTTATTGAAACCCAGCAAATGAAATTCACTTTTCCTGTTTAATCAAACTTTTGTTTTATTCTATTAGTGTTCTAATATGGCAACCTGATAAACTTTGTCAAATTGTAAATTTGATCAATTTATTTTTTTTTTTTATTTTTATGTTGCAGAGGAACAAGAAAAAGAGAAGCAGCTTAATGAAGATGGTGGAGATGGCGTGGAGGACTAGCATTCGAGATTTTTGAGGAATCGATTTCCCTTCGAATCACCAGCCAAGGACAAGTTTTGTAGCTCATTAGTTAGACAATGAATCGACTGTAGAATCCAACCAAAGAGCGAATTCAGAAAAGTGGAAATCCAGAATTCTAAGTGCACCAAATACCAAAGTTGTATTTCTTTTTAACTAAAGTGGCCTCTTATAACCTGTGTATGTGGTAGATGAAATTATCTAACAAAGCTGCTATCTTTGATTGAGAGCTTTGAGAAATGTGAAGCTGGGAAGCAAACTTGTTTCTGCTGTCGTTTGTTATTCTCATTTAATTGCTGTCATCTGTTACTTATGAAATGTGCTGAAATATGTGATTTTTTTTTCAATGTTTATACGTGCTAGTTTTCCAGCAACTTTAGGGGTGATTTTAAAGCCAAAGAAGCTGAAGGTACAGGGGCAAGAGAAGTTCTAAGTTGGTTGCGTGCAAATAAATATAGCCAGGTTGTAAAAACCGATCCGGTCAATGAACAGGGAAAGATAGAGGACCACGGATTTAAAGTCGAACCCGGTTTATATAAAATTCTTGTAAAAAATAATATTTAACATGTTTTATACATAATAAAATATAAAAGTTATTTAAATTAAATATATTTCATACACAATAATATGTTCAAAATATTAAATATTGAAATTCAAATTAATATATAAATATATTTCTAAATATTTTTAAGTATAATATTATCAATATTTATATATATTATTTTTAAAAAATAATATAATTTATTTATCTATGTATTATTTATTTTTAAAAAAGTTATAATAAATAATAATTTGTAAAAAATAATATTTTACATTCATTCATTTCTCAAGTAAAATATTTTATATTGAAATAAATAATTTTAAAAATAATTTATATGATAATTTTATTATGATATATATTAGTAATATAAATACAAATATGTAAAATTCAAATTTATTAAATATATATATTCTTAAATAATATTAATAATTTTATTAAAAATTAACTTAATGCATTGTTATATATTGAATTATTGATAATATAATACATAGTCATGTATTGATAATAAATATTTATAATTCAAAACGTCAAATAATTTCAAGAATTATTTATTGTCATAATTTTATTTTTATAATAAAAATATAAAAAAACTAGTTGATTTTATATAAATCTCTTTTTAATAATATGAATAATTTTATAAATAGTTAATATTATGTAAATTTTGTAAATGAAACTAATATAAAAGAAAAATTATCTTTTTAACCACATATCACAATTG
>CATIWF010035982.1:0-13644 GCA_949630135.1 Balakata baccata
AGCCTAATTGAATGTATACTTGGTCAATTGGTTGCTAAATAAACTTAGTGAAACTTAAACAAATTGAAATATGCATAATATGGATCACTAGCTAGGGTTTGGTATAATGGCAGTGTGACCTTCATGTGTTCATTAGCTTATAATATTTTCTATACTAGTCCAATTTTATGATTCTTATTTCTAATTAAAGTTAACATGTAGGGCTACCACATATCTAAATTTGAAACAAATTGGACCGTTGTGGAATATTTTATACAATTTAAATGGGCGTTCTGTTTTCTGCCCTGTTTTAGACCTTAGGCAGTTTTGGGACACCAATTTTGCTTCTTCATATCTTACAATGAGTAAGTCATATTTGTATAAAACTTTGTATAAACATAGATATATTAAAATGGAATATTTTTCATGTTGACAACTTTCATCCATTCCACTTCTAAGGTCCTCATATGGTAGGGTAATTGTGACTAGTCAGAAACAGGGCTGGCATCCGGACCAGTCTAATTTGTGAAGGCCATAACTCACAACATACATAATATATTAAGGTGAACTTTGTGTCACAATTTAGGTAAGACATGTACCTATAACTTTCATGTTTTTACTATTTACAGATTATGTTTATAAGGAACTCCAAATTGGCAACGAATTGACTAGACTTGCATAGGACACTAAGCAGGCAGCTCAAATGTGAAACAGACATGACTCTCTTACCTATAACTCAACATCTTAGTATGCAACTAGATAACACATATATATACAACTTTCATGTTTTGAGTTTCCTCAAATATCGATTCTATCATATAGAAACATAATCAAAACAGAAAGTGATTCAGCCAGGTTCCTTAATGGAACCAGTTCCTGTTTGATGCCAATATCTTTCCACAGATACCAAATCTTATAAAACCATTTATATAGACATAATTCTAAGACATAAATCTACAAGTTTTATATTAGTGTTTCTCAAAAATCAGCCTTTAACATAAAAAAAAAATGGGGTCCTAATTTTCTACTATGAAAATAGAAATCAAGCAGCTTATCCATGGAAATCATGTAGTATGCACCTCCTAAATCATTTTCTATTAACCATAAATTAAAACTAACAATTCATGGTGATAACTAACCTTCAGATGGTTCTTTTCTTTTGTCTTGTTGCTGGAGAAATTTGAGAGAAAGAAGGGAATGAAGAGGCTGCAAACTGAAGGACAAAAGTAGGCAGACCACTCTTTAAGGTAAGTTTGCCAACTTACCTCGTTTTTTTTTTACTTAATTTAAATAATTTAAATAATAATTAAATAATTAAATTAATTAATATTATTATTTTCTCTATATATTTACATGTACTTAGTGCCAAAAAAATATTATCTAGTCAAATTGTCTACTTTAATTAATTTCACTATGTCAAATTTCATTTATTTTAAATTTAATCATTTTATTTAATTAATTTTCAATATCTTGTATCATTATTTAAATTATAACTAGATACATACGACTTGCTCCTATTGCGATAAACCAACCCGTGTCAAGTCTATCTCGTGAACACGTTCACGCCAAAATCCCTTTGCATGTATGTGTTTCATATGAATGACATTTATAAAATGTACATGTTCAAATGAAATGTATGTGATAATGCATGTGGGAAAATTGAGGATGTTACAGTTATAGCCCATACGGAGTGGAGACAATATAGGTCCGGGTTTAGACGGACACATGCATATCATGCATTTATTTATTACATTCATTTATGAGAATGTAATTAATTATAATCATTGTTCTGTAAATATGTAAACTGATGTAAAAGATAGAAAAGTCTCAACTGAGTATAGTAAAGATGCAAGAGATGAGGGCCTTATAGGCTCATAATATTATGTGATAAAAAAAATTCAACAGCAACTAGTGATCACTAGTATAAGATATACTGGATACGATGGATAAATAAATCTAACAAAGTATACATACACGTAATATAATATTGTATAAAAAAAAATTTAGAATTCGATTAGGTTCACAGTGGTCTTTATGCGTAGCACTTCCTATGTATTATGGGAATTACTCATAATATATGGGTGAGTGTTACAATAAAGCGTCTACACTTTCTACCATAGAATGCTTCATATGGTGCCATCTAGATACTGCTGTGATATTGATTGTTGTATACAAACTCTATCATTGCCACATATTCATTCCAAGATCCTTTGAATTCTATAACACATGCCCTAAGCATGTCCTCAAAGGTTTGTATAGTTCTCTCTAATTGTCCATCAATTTATGGGTGGAATGTAGTGCTGAAGTTCAATTTTGTTCCCAATGCATTTTGTAAACTCACCCAAAATCATGAAGTAAATTGTGGATGTCTATTAGACACAATGAACAATGGAATGCCATGTAATATAACTTTGCTAAACTCTCGAGTGTGCACCCCTTTTTGATAGGCAGAAAATGTGCTGACTTGGTTAATATGTCAATAATCACCTATATAGCATCGTCTTTCCATGTAGTTCTCAGCAAACTATAAACAAAATCTATCGTTATTTTCTCTCATTTCTATTCCGGCACTGGCAATAGACATAGTTTACCAACTAGAGCTTGGTGTTCTAATTTAATTTGTTCAGATGTCAAGCATTTAAAAATATATACTTGCTATGTCTTTCTTCATTCTTGGCCACCAATAATGAGATCTCAGACTATGATACATCTTGGTCATCCTTGTGTGCATTGCATATGGTGCATTATATGCCTCTTCCTTTATTTATTAGCATAGGTTATCAATGTCTGGAACACATATGTGCGACTTTAACATCAATGTATCATTCTGCAAATGGAAGTCTTTATTTTTTCCCTGCTTTGCCGTTTCAATTTTCTCACATAGCTGAGGATCTCTGTCCTATGCTTTTTTGATTATGTCCCTCAGTATAAGTCTAACTTGAAGAGCAGCAATCAATGACCCATTATCATGCATATTCAATTCAATATTCATAAGCCGTAGTTGAATCAAATATGGAAGAGAGGATGCTTATAAGTAAGCTATGCTACTATTGGACTTCCTACTTAATGCATTTGCCATTACATTTGCCTTCCCCGGATGGTATTCAATTATGCAGTCATAATCTTTTAATAGCTCTAACCATCGCCTTTTGTCTCATGTATAATTCTTTCTGTGTCAAAAAATAACTCAAACTCTTATGGTCAGTGAAGATTTGGAATGTCTTGCTATATAAATGATGCCTCCAAATTTTCAATTCAAATACAACTACAACCAACTCTAAGTCATGCATTAGATATGACATTTCATGTAGTTTTAACTGCCCAGATGCATAAGCTATTACCTTACCATGCTGCATTAATACATATCTCAAGCCTTTATATAAAGCATCACTATATACTATAAACCCTCATGTGCCTGTAGGAATAGCTAACATTAGTGCAAAAGTTAAATCTATGTTTTAATTCTTCAAAACAACTTTGACATTCTAGAGTCCACTTGAATGGCACATTTTTCCTTAGCAACATAGTCAAAGGGCTAGCAATCAGTGAAAATCCATCAATAAATCTACGATAGTATCTAGCCAAACCTAAAAAAACTACGTACTTCTTCAACATTCTTAGATGCTTCCTAATTTACTATAGCCTGTATCTTCTTTCGATTTACCTCTATGCCTCTACTTAATACAACATGTCCAAGGAATACCACGTGGTCTAACTAGAATTCACATTTGATCAGTTTAGCATATAATTGTTTTTCCCTCAAAGTTTGCAGTACAATTCTCAAATGTTGTTCATACTCCTTCCCATTCTTTGAGTAGACTAGTATGTCATCAATAAATACTATAACAAACTTGTCCAGATATGGTTGAAAGACTTTATTCATTAATGCCATAAATGCAACTAGAGCATTAGTTAACCTAAATGGCATGACTAAAAATTAATAGTGTCCATACTTAGTTTGAAAAGCAGTCTTTGGAATATCTACCTCTACTGCACCTAACTGATAATTGTCTGACATCAAATCAATCTTGGAAAATACTTGGCCTCCCTGCAACTAATCAAACAAATTATCTATTCTGAGCAATGGATATTTGTTTTTAACTATCACTTTATTTAGTTGTTTATAGTCAATGCACAATCTCATGGTACCATCTTTCTTTTTAACAAATTGCACTAAAGCTCCCCATGGTGATACAATAGGTTTAATGTACCCTTTATCAAGTAATTCTTGCAATTAAGTCTTCAATTATTTCAACTCAACCGAGGCCATTATGTAGGATGGTATTGATATTGGTGCTGCCCCAAGTACTAAATCAATAGTGAATTTTATCTCTCTAATAGGTGGTAATCTAGGTAGATCATCTAGAAATACATTTAGAAATTCACTCGCTATTGGTATATTTTCAAGTAGGCTATTGGTGGTTCTGGTGTCTATCACATGTGCTAAATATGCCTCACAACCTTCATTGATCATTCTAAATGCTTTTACAGTTGATACTAAGTAGGCATGTACAAGTTTTCTTTCACCTAGAAATACAACTTGTGGTTGGTCTAGAGATTCTAAAATTACTTTCTTAGTAAAACAATTCACTATTGCATGATGTTTAGTTAGTCAGTCCATTCCATGTATCACATCAAATTCATATAGTGGCAATAAGATTATATCAACTTTCAATTTGGCCTGATCAATGCATATTAAACAATCACAACATATATGATTTGCAGTTGCTATTGTTCCCAACAGAGTACTCGCATTTATATCAATTTCCAAGGATTCATGCTTTTGATGTAGTGTAGATGTCATATATGATGAAATAAATAAATACATGGAACCTGAGTCTATTAATGCATGTGCTAATACATCATAAATAAAAATATTACTAGTGACAATTTTTGGAGCATCAACTGCTTCTTGCCTCATCATGACAAAAACTCTAGCTTGTGTGGGAAGTCTAGAACTTTGACCTTTATATCTGGTCACACCTCTGCTTGTCACACTAGTTCTGCGTTTGCCTTTGCTCTATGCTCCACTGGTACCACTCACCCTAGGTACCTCAAATGTGGTCTTTGATACCCCTCTATCTCTACTAGTCTATGGTAATCTAGTTTTATGTGGACAATCTCTATACATGTGATCTAATGATCTATGGAAATAACAAGCCTATGTGAGCATTCTGCATTACAAGCACTTTTGATAGTGTATTCACATGAATATGATAGCTTCCAAGTGATTTTATCTTCTTGATGTAGCTTCAATTGAAATTTATTGACAGAATTTCAAGCATGCACATGAATTTTTGTTTCCCAATTAAAAAATGACATGTAAAGCTTCTTGATCCTACATTTTCCTTCTCTCTCCTCTCTTCTTCTTCTTCTTATTCCTCTCTATTCTCTCATTCTTCTTCTACTTATTGTTTGTTATTTCCTATTAAAGTGTACCATGAAAAAATGCCAAACTAAGAATGCCAACAACTATAACAACAAATCATGATAAGAAGATTCAGTGGGTCGGGTTCCATCTGGGATCGGACTGTAAGGATGCTGGGATTTAAGGAGAAATGGGTTTGGGTCAACCATGACAAGCCTAAATACATAAAAAGAAAGATGGTTGTCTATAAAGAATTAGAGAAACATTAAGAAAAGAAATTAAGAAATTAAATATAGAGTAGGGGTGGGTACTGGGTAATGAAATTGAATTGAAATTAATTGAAAGTCCACGAGAGAGAGAGTAGGAAGTTCTAGAGATAAAGTCTGAATACAAGTAGCCAAAAAAATTAACTATATAAAAAATCAGAAATAAGTCGCTTAAATGTAAATTGTAGACTATTTTTCACAAATGTCACTAATATTAGTAAAATAATGAATATAACTACTAATATAACTCTTTAATGAGAAATTTTTCGAAAACCGGATTACCACGTTATTTATAGACCAATATAATTATACGATAATATGCATTTAATTGTTTTATTTTCTTTAGTTGATGTAAAATTAAAAATAAAATAATTAAATATATGTCATTATGTGATTGACTTGTTCTAATAGACCTGATCTACTAAAAATTTCTCGTCTTTAATTTCCCCAACTTCATTGTAATGCTAATCCAATAAAAAAAAAAATGTTGGAATGAGTGGTTGAGTGGAGAAGTTAAATGGTATGCAATTCTTGATATTACTAGGAAGCCGATTTCCATTGACTGCAAAAGTTGGTGATGCGACGGCACACACGCATATACTGGCTTATTATTTTTATAAGAATTTCTATAATTTATAACACACATTCATATTCGCACATAAGATCTGAGAAATTATTGTAGAGAAATTTCTAAGGAGCTAAACAGAAAATAGGTAAAAATTACTGAGAAGTAGAGACTTGGACATAGTGGAGAGGAAAGAGAAATAAAGGAGAAGAAAAAAAAAATGAAAGAAAGAGACAGCAAAGAGAAGGAAAGAAGAGAAGGAAGCGTAGTAGAAATGGTAGTAAGTACGGATTTTACAAGTATTTATGTCTATCTAAATCCATTTAATTAAAATTTAATCGATAATTTTATTAAAATTTTGAAATATATACCGGTAGAGATCTTTGGATCCGCTACTTGAATAAATCTGATTATATATATATATATATATTATTTATTTTTATTGTAATTTATTGAATGTAATATTATAATTATTTTTGTTTTCTTAAACTCGATGAATTACAAATCCAATATAATCACTATTCTATATTTTCTGTTTATTAAAATTACTTCTAATTTCCAATGACACAACAATTATCATATCAAATTTCTGGTGATAGTCAATTTTTCGATTATTTATATATAAAAACCGGTTAGTAGTGATTTCAGTAAAATAAAAATATAGTTCAGTAATTTTATTAGGAAAAAAAAGATTTGTAATTTTATTGTAATAAGATCAAAGTTCAGCAATCTTACATAAAATTAAAAATTAATAATCATAGATAAAAATTAACCCCAAATTCGGCTTATCAATTAAAAGTTAAATATCAGCTTTCTACTAGGCTGTTAATATAATTTTAAGCTAGACTGTTAACGTAATTTTACCAGATAGAGCCTCAATTATAGGGTGGCACTTGATATTTAGCCTGAGGCAATTTATATATATTTGCGACCTCATAAAGATGAATGATAGTGACGAGGGACAAGAGAAAGTTGTTAGGTTTATTGAATTTTCATCAAGAAAAGTTGTTCAATGGGAAAATGTTGAATTTAGAGATTGTAGATCAATTAATCTCCTTGAAATTATATTCTAACTTCTAAGTTAGTTCTATCTTCACTCTTCAAACTTTTTCTTCAAACCATCTTCTTCTTATATCTTATTCATAATTATGGATTGTTTATTGCTAATTAAATTACTTGGAAACATGTCAAATAGTTAAGAATTCTAATGTTTTTTTTTTCTAGCAGGGCATCTAATTATTTATTTTTTCCTCATTGTTTTTTTTTTTGAATTTTTTTTCCTTATTATTATACTGTCTCATTTTTCATTTCTCTGAATTTTCCCAATTAATAACGGAAAGGGTTTTTTTTTGGGGCAAAATGAATATTTTATTTTTAAATTATACACGTTTTGTTTATTAAGATTCTTTAATTTTTATTTTGATACAAAATAATTGGCATAGTTTAACTATATATGAATTAGAAACTATATATTAGACAAGTAATACGTGCAGATAAATAAAAATTTAAGAATTTTATAAATAAATAATCTAATGATTAAAATATGAGTTTTATTTTTTTTTGAAAAAAAAATTATTCGTTGGAGCGCATGATGAAATAAATATACAAGTCAACTATAAAATAGCTATAAGGCTAATAAAAAAAAAGAAAAATTTCTGTAATATATATTTTTATTTCATTTCAATTTTTAATGAAACACATTGGAATTAAAAAAGAAGTCATGTTTAATTTTCCTAATTAAATAACAAAAATGATGACGTGGGCAACGGTGGATTGAAATAATGGAAATGTAAAAAAGGTTGACAATCTGATTGTGACCGCGGGGAATATCTTTTAAACTTCTATGGTTGGGCGGAAGTCACGGAGGCCTGTGAAAAGACAATAGTGATGAGAAATTCTTTGGAGTTGGATCTTTGGAGTTGGATCATCAAAAACTAATTCAATTATAAATCATTATTAGTATATAGATATGGTAGAATACATATTTAAAAATTTCCCCAAAATTAATATATTTATTTGTTCAAATAAAATCTGCTGTTAAAAATAATATCTTTCTTCCTTCAATTTGGTTGAAGGACCAAAAGTACATTTTGCCTTAACTTATCGCACTGTAAAGGTTGTTGAGCTATCTGCAAGTAAAATCAGGACAACCATGCGCAGTGTGTACACAATCAAACAATTGATGGCAGAGTTTTATTATCATTTATATTTGTGTATGTTTTCTCATGTTTCTTTCTTGGTAATTTTATTAGAATGCGACAAAGTGCGGTGGTTGTACTATATTTGGACAATATTTTTAACTAAAATCAGTCGATTATATCATATATAAATTAATTTAATTATTAAATAATATTTAAAAAATAAAAATAAGATAATTAAATATATATTAATATATAATTATATTAGTATATAGATGATTTAGTAGATTTTTCTAACATTTTGGGTTAAGTGGCTGAGTCAAGCAACATTCAACCACAGAGTATGGTTGATTCTAGACCAACCATACTTCTTGTATTTAAATTTTGCAATAATTTCGGATACAAGACCTTATGTTCAAGGAAAAAGTAAGAAAAAAAAACAAAGTCAATGGTCTCATGTTCAAATTCTGAGCAATTCTACGTGGGTGTTTAATCTCCCCCTTTGGTTTACCCTTATATAAACCCATCCAATTCTTTGATTCATCTACACAACCCAATACAAATCCTCTGATTCTTTCTCCCTCTCTTACTCTGCCTACATCTAAACATCAATGGATAAACTTTTAAAATGTGAAGCAAATTATGTTCCTTTAACGCCATTAACTTTCTTGAAAAGAGCTGCTTCTGTTTACGCTAATCGTACCTCTGTGATATATGAAGGCACCCGTTTCACTTGGCTTCAAACTTACCGACGTTGCTGCTCTGTTGCCTCTTCTCTTCGTTCTTTGAACCTTGTGAAGAACGATGTTGTAAGTTTTTTTTTTTTTTTTTCTTGTTTTCTGATTGTTTTTCATTAAGAAAATTGATGTAATTCATGTTTCTAAATTTGGTTAATATTAAATTATTTGGAGGTATCTGTTCTGGCTCCAAATATTCCTGCTTTGTACGAGATGCACTTCGCGGTGCCTATGGCGGGGGCGGTGCTGAATCCTATCAATACGCGGCTGGATGCTAAGACCATTGCCGCCATTCTCCGCCACTCGGAGGCTAAGGTCGTCTTTGTGGATTGCCAATTTGTTCCTGTTGCTCGAGAGGCTCTCCGGATACTAATGGATGTGTCTTCTGAATCGAGTTTACCTTTGGTCATCGTCATTGATGACATTGATTCGCCCACAGGTGCCCGGTTAGGCGAGCTGGAATACGAGCAGCTTGTCCGTAAGGGCAATCCGAGTTATGTTGGCGAAGAAATTCAAGATGAATGGGATCCAATCGCCTTGAATTATACATCAGGAACAACATCAGAGCCAAAAGGAGTTGTTTACAGCCACAGAGGTGCTTATCTTAGCACACTTAGCCTGATTCTTGGATGGGAAATGGGGAGTGAGTCTGTATATCTTTGGTCCCTCCCTATGTTCCACTGCAACGGCTGGACTTTCACTTGGGGCATCGCGGCACGAGGGGGAACAAACGTTTGTATCCGCAACACCACCGCCTACGACATGTACAAGAACATCACTCTCCACAAAGTCACCCACATGTGCTGTGCTCCTATAGTTTTCAACATCCTCCTCGAGGCGAAACCTGATGAACGCCGCCCAGTAACCTCCCCCGTAAAAGTCCTAACCGGGGGTGCACCACCCCCAGCTTCACTCCTCGAGAAAATCGAGCCATTGGGGTTCCAGGTGACGCATGCTTATGGGCTAACCGAGGCCACCGGGCCAGCCTTGGTATGCGAGTGGCAGGAAAAGTGGAACCAACTTCCACGGGACGATCAAGCAAAATTGAAAGCAAGACAAGGGATTAGCATACTGACACTTGCAGATGTTGATGTTAAAAATCTAAACACGATGATTAGTGTGCCGCGAGACGGGAAAACTGTAGGGGAGATAGTGCTAAGAGGAAGCAGCATAATGAAGGGATATTTCAAGGATCAAAATGCTACCCTTAAAGCATTTAAAAATGGATGGTTTGCTACAGGTGATGTTGGCGTAATTCATCCAGATGGGTACTTGGAAATCAAGGACAGATCTAAAGATATTATAATCTCAGGTGGTGAAAACATCAGCAGTGTTGAATTGGAATCTGTCCTATACAAACATCCTCGGATTCTCGAAGCAGCAGTTGTTGCAATGCCGCATCCTGTATGGGGCGAAAGCCCTTGTGCTTTCGTTGCTGTTAAGAAGAAAATACATGGAAAATCAGATGACATTACAGAAGATGATATTATCGCGTATTGTCGGAAAAATCTTCCACATTTCATGGTTCCAAAGAAGGTGGAGTTCTTGCCAGAGCTACCCAAAACAGCCACCGGAAAGATTCAAAAATTCCAGTTGAGGTGTTTGGCAAAGACTTTTGAGGTAACCAAAACAAGTAAGAATCTTACTCGAAAAAAGGCCGGCAAATCAGATCGTTCCAATAAAGAAATTCCTGAATATGATACTCATCCTCGTGAACATGTTCTGGCCATGTCTCGTCTTTGAAGTTCCTATTAAATAATTTTTTTGGTTATAGAAGTTTCTATTAAATAATTAATCAGTATATTATTTATTTCTTAATTTCCAATAAGATTACGTGTAGAGAGAGAGATAGAGAGAGAGCAGTTTTTAATTATTATTATTAATTAGTGCCTGCTGTTTGACATTGGAAAAGAGCTTTTTTTTTTTTTTAATTTTGTATATTTTAATTTTTTCGAATTTTAAAAATTATTTTTATTAAAAATTGATAAATAAATATTTTTAAAAAAATAAATTTTAAAAAAACTGTTTATAAAAATTTTAAAAAAATCAATTAATTAAATAAAAAAATTAAAAATATATTTTTTAAATGCTCAACAATGTCAAACACTTTCTAAGACAGTTGAATTTCGTGACTTTTCAAGTTTCCTTTTCCCTTGCGAATGTGAAATACTTTAGTTTAACCAAAAAAAAAAAAAAACACAAGCACTTTAATTTTTAGGCATTCGTGATAATATCAAATTGAAATAATTCAAAAGTATGATGGCTAAAGAGAAGGTTTTTGTTTTACTTTTATTTTTTAACAGAAGAGCTGAGCTAAGTTCTCAAATAATAGTTAAAAAAAAAAAGCTACTGACTTTTTATAAGCAACACAAGAAATATCATGTAAAAGTTTTTTATTTTCATGAATTAATTAAGACTTTTACTACAATACATCAAGTATTGATACATTTAAATTTTTACTGATAATAGTAAATTAATTAATTTATTCAATATGTTATAACTCACTTAATTTAATGATTAGAATTAAAAATAAATAATCTAATGGTTATAACCATTAATTAAATATCACATCAATTAGTTGTTAAGTTCTTCATCTTCCTAATATTATTTTATCTTTATATTTTTTAATTAACAAAATAACACAATTTAAAGAAATATTGAATTAGGTATAAATATTTGTGGGAAATTTTTATTTAACTGTATTATGTGATAATCCAACTCGGAAAGTTGGCTTGCGCCTGCCATATAATAAAACCGAGTTTTGTTTCCCTATCATTAGCTTATAGATGGGCGTGGCCATGCATCATGTGAAACAATATTCTAAAAGAATCAGCCCATATATAATATACAAATCCTAAAAATCATGATGGAGATTATCAAAAAGATAATTATGTAATAAGCTTTAAAAATCAGTTAACTAAAGTTACTATCTAAGTTCAAGTTCTTATTAAAGTTTAAGAGAACTATAAATATATTTAGGAATGGAATCCGCAATACTTTATTATGAATTTTTTTATTATTATTTTTATGTCCCACCCATATCCGAAATTTCTTGTAGTAGGAATGGAGCGAGAATGCATATATCGCATCCCTTTTATCGCTCCATCCCAAAATATTAATATAAATATATTTATACATATAATTTTATTTATATTTTTAACATAATTCACTTTTAAAAAGTAATAAAATAAAAATATAGTACTTATTTAAAAATATGCTTTTATTTAAAAATTAACTAAAATAAAAAAATATTTTTTAATATTAAATAAAATAAAAACTTTCAATATGTTGGGTTTTAACACATATTACATACATCAAGCACAATGGAAAAATTAAAATTTATAATCCGAAACTCTGAGATCACCCTATGCTACCAAAACCAATTAACCATTCAAGGGTTGAAGATTATTACATTTTGATTCTTCGAGTTGTTCCTTCAATATTCTCCTTGCCATGTTGTTGTAAATCACAGCAATCCAAATGGATATGCCTCCAATGAAAGTCCACGTGAAGGGAGAAGAAGGAAAACTTCGAGGGAGATGGCTTGGTTGGACACTTTTGTGCTAGCAAAGTAAACAACTCTACAGAGAGAGTTAGGAGAATTAAACCCTTTTTAATTCTAATGGTGGCTTGCTCATTTCTGAGTAAAAATATAATTTATAAGTGTTTTGTAATATGTCCTAAGGTTTAGAGTCCAACTCTACAAAAAAGAAAACACTTAAAAATTAAAAATCCCCAAAAATTGGCCTAGTTGGAGCATTGCCAGGGTGCCTAGGCTTGCGCCAGCATGCCTCATGACACACTCATGTCGCTTGACAAGGGCGTGTCTAGTAGGAGTGATGTGCCTTCTGGCATGCCCTTGTCGATTGACACGAGTGTATTGCTTTTGGCTGCACAAGCCAGCATGTCCTATACATGAGCGTGTCCTTTGACACATCTGTGTCCAAGCACTAGCTAGTAGTGTACACTTTTGCCAATTGGCACACGATTGTGATGATTTTGTAACTGCAAAACTTTTCCACACTCGTGACACTATCTGATCCAAATTTCTCTCATTCAAAACCATTTTATTTCTTTTTCACACCTTCAATACGTGTGATCCATTAGGTTTCCAGTTATGTTAGTCACTCAAATAAACACTTGATTTGGAGTAGATCATAAGCAGTATCTAACAACACATCATGACCTCCAATTATTGGAAAGTCAATGGTTTAACTACGAAACTTCCATAGATAATTGTCCATGCAATTCATCCTTTCACCTTACTATACTCCATTCGGTTCAAAGTATGGACTCAGTGTAAGATCCCACTAGATTAACTATATTACACTTAGTCCAAGTGATGTTAGATCTTGTCTTTGAGACTCCTTACTCTATAAGATTGGTCTTTGAAGACCATCTTCAAGACATGTCCACTTTGGCCAAAATTTTCTGAAAAATGATATTGAAAAGAGTGTTAGAGATGTGCCCAAAAGGCAATCGCCTTAAGCACTTAGTGTACACATTCATAAAGGCATTCTTTCATTATATTAGTATTCATTTGCATATGAATTGATATAGATCTTAAACTGATTAATGAAAGTCCATGATA
>CATIWF010035989.1:0-34876 GCA_949630135.1 Balakata baccata
GTCCTTCAGAAGAGAGAGCTTTCAATCGCATAGCTTTTCTTCAGGTTTTAACAGGGGCATTGAGCATTTTGGTCCAAAGCACAAGCTTTGATCACAAACCCTGGTTAAGTAGCTCTCTTAGCTCTTTCCCTCTCAATTCTCATCGGTGTTTCCACCTTCAAAGTCTCCTTCCACTTTTCTTACGTTTTCTTTTAATTTTTTCGTTGCATTTCATTCCTGAAAAATCATATTTCGTTGCATTTCCTTCTTTCTTCCTCCGTTTCCTCTCCCTCTCCTTTGTTTCTTCTTTTCTCTTTCTCCACCGCCCCTCTTCTCTTCTTCACACTCGCTTGGGATGGAAGCGGTTTGCAGGTTTAGAACTCTATCTTCACCGATGCCGAGAACCAGCAATTCTGTGGTGTTTTTCTCTATGAATCTCATGTCAAGATACATCTTGCATCCTCCGCAACTACTGCCGCACTTGCAATCGGAGCCACAACCACAATTTCCTCCATTCTTAATGAACAGCTATCATCAAATGAAGAGATACGGAGGAAGGGGATAAACGGGGAAAAACTGACATGAGAATAGTAAAACACAAAAATACTGCAGTTGATGAGGGAAAAAAAAAAAGACACTGCCATATTTGAAGAAAATTTATTGAAAATGGAGGATTTGGCTCCTTATTTTACGAAAGAATTGATAGCAAATATTGAATTCTTACGGGAATTTTACGGAATTACCGAAAAATGCATATCAATTTATAAATTTATCGGCGCTAAAAGTTTTTGTTTTTAATTTTACTGAAAATAATTTTTTAAAATTACAACAATAACCAGAAATATGCCTAGAAGTATATATTCGAAATACTTTTGGTATACCTTGGATATATTTTGGTTCAATTTTCATCAAAAAAGAATAAAAGAACAAGAACAATTAAAATCATTAAAGAAGAAGAAGAAGAAGAATAAAATTCAAAGCATCGTAAATTCTTAAATAACAATACCAAAATCTGAAAAGTTGCTCAAAATGTGCCAAGACAATATACTTTCGGCATATCTTGATTCAATTTTCACCAATAAAGAACAAAAAAACCAGAACAAGAAGAATATAATTCAATTAAAATTCAAAATATCACAAATTCTCCAATAAACAGTTTGGTATGCATTTTGGAATACCTTGGGTATACCTTGGAAATACTTTAGATATACCTTAGGAATTCTTTGGGTATATTTTGAGGATATTTTGGATAAATCTTGAGAATTCTCAAGGAATTTCCTGGGAGTACCTTGGGGTATACCTTGAAAATGTCTTCAGTATATCTTGGGGAAATATATGGAAATACTTTGGGTATATCTTGGGCATACATTGAGTATATTAGGAGGAAGGGTATACCTTAAGAATACTTTCAATATACTTTTGAGAATTCCATGGGAGTATTTCGGGTATACCTTTGGAATTCCATGGAAATACATTGGTGATTTTTACCAAAAAAACAAGAACAAAAAAGAAGAAAAGATTAAATAACACAAAATCCCTTAACTTTTCCTATAAACTGGAATAAAATTAAAAGCAATCACAATGGAAAGACAGAATCTAAAAGGAGAAAATTATGAAGTAAACGCCTACAAAAAAATTCAATGCATGGAAGGTACTGTATCCAATAGCTATCATCAAATAATTAAATTCATGGAATAAAATTAAAAGCCAATCCAGGAGCTATCATAAAAAAATTCAATACATGGAATAAAATCAAAAGCCAAAATCTCACAGAAAATCCCTAGATTGCTAGCTATTATTAATGAAGAGAAAGCAGTCATTGGCGGAGAAGTTTGTTGTTTCCTATTAGAAAAATTAGATTCAATTTTGGAGAAGACGAAAAAGATGGTAGCTCTTAGAGAAGACAAAGATTTGCGATGGTGGCTCTCGGAGAAGATGAAGAAGATAAAAATTTGGTATAAACGAAAATCATTTTGGTAAAAATGAAAAGAACAGAAGGAAGATAATTTTGTAAATAAAAATTAAAGAGGAATTTATGCCGTTTACCTTTTTTTGAAAGTTTTTTTTTTCAATTTTGTCTAGCCATTTTTGCGTTTTCATTACTAACTTTATCTATTTTCATTTTACCAATTTTTCCATTTTTCTTTTCAAAATGTGAAATTTTCTGTATATTTATCAGTTTTTTTTCATTTAATTGAGAAAAAAATGACTTTTTTTTTCTATCTTTTAAATATAAATTAAAAATTTAATTAACTTGTATAGCCACCAATTATTCCTATACATGCATTTATTTATTTTTAATCATTGTTTAATTAACTTAATTAGGAAAAGAAATATGTAAACTTATATTTAATTAACTTAATTACCAAAATAAACCTTGGATAAATCTTGGGTAAACCTTAATTACCAAAAGAAATATGTATATTTGTATATAATTAACTTAATTAATGTTATTTTATTTTGGTAAACTTCTGGCTAGATATTTGGTAAACTTCGGATAAACGTTTGGTAAATCTTGAGTATTCTTTTAATAAATATTTGGTAAACTTTTTAGTAAATATCGAGTAAACTTTTGGTAACTTTGGTAAATTTTGAGTGAACCTTGTATAATTTTAACTTTCATTAATTTTCTAGTAAATATTGGGTATAAGTTGAGTAAATTTTAAATAAATCTTTAATAAACCTTTTATAATTTCAATTTTCTTTATTTTAATGGTAAACATCGGGTAAACCTTGGATTCTTCTTGAGCAAACCTTGTGCATTTTTAACTTTCATTAATTTTCTAGTAAATATTGAATAAATCTTGAGTATAACTTGAGTAAACTTCAAGTAAATTTTAGACAAACCTTTTGTAACTTTAATTTTCATTAATTTTTTAGTAAATTTTTGATAAACCATGATTTACCACATTTTCATAATATTTTTTGGCACATTAATATTTTTGAAAAAAAACTTTCAAGCACGCAATGTTTTTGAAAAAAAACTTTAAAGGGTAGTAATTTTGTAAATATTTACTCTCCTTTTTCCATTTTTGTGAAATTTCCAAAATTAAAGGGAATTTTACAGAAATGCCAAAAAATGAGTACCTATTTGCATTTTACCGACGCTTAAAATTTTTTTCAATTTTACTGAAAATAACTTTATAAAATAACAGTAAATCACCTCAAAATATGCCAAAATGGTATATTTTCAACATACCTTCGATATACTTTGGGAATATATTAGTTCAATTTTCACCAAAAAATAACCAAAGAACAAGAACAACTAAATCATTAAAGAAGAAGAAGAAGAATATAATTCAATCAAAATTAAAAATATTACAAAAATCTCAAACAAACAATTTGGTATACCATTCGGAATATCTTAAGTATATCTTGGGGATACCTTGGGTATACCTAAGGAATTCCTCAAGAATATCTTGGGTATACTTTGGGGATATTTTAGGTATACCTTGATAATTTCCAAGGAATCCCTTATGAGGAATTCTCTAGGAATATCTTAGGTATACCTTGGGGATACTTTTGGGAATTCTAAGGAAATACCTTGGGTACACCTTGAGGATATACTGGGTATACCTTGAAAATTGCTTGAGAATTTCCTAGAAGGGATTCCTTAGGACTACCTTGGAGATACTTTGGGTATATCTTAGAAATTTCTTGAGAATTTTCTGGAAGGAATACCTTATATCTTGGAGATATTTTGGTATACTTTTGGAAATTCTATGAGAATATCTCTGGTATACCTTATAAATACATTGGGTATACCTTAGAGATATTTTAGCGATTTTCACCAAAAAAACAAAAAACCAAAAAAAAAAAAAGATTTAACAACGCAGCAGCAAAACTCAAAAAAAGTAGATAAACAAACTCAATCTCAAAGCTTCCTCTTAGAGCAACTTGACGAACTCATTGAATTTAGAGCACAAGCCAAATCTTAAAAATAACTGCAGCATCATCATGAACTTTAGTGGTGGTTTTTTTACTTATTCGAAGAAGCAAAAGGGAGGAGGGCAACGAGATTGGAGAAGATGAGATTGGAAAGAAGATTGTTGTTAGATTTACTATAGATGGAATGGAAACAAGATCAGAGGAAGAACTAAAAAGCATGTGATGATGGATCAAGGAGAAGATGAACAGTTCGATAAAAATGAAAAATTTCGGTACTAGCGAAATAAGAAAGACTGTAGATAAATATGAAAAAAGCATGTGAATTTTGGTAAAGGATGAAATTTCCTCAAAATTAAAGAGGAATTTTCTTACAGAAATTTAAATGTTTTTTTCAAATTTACCAATGATTTTTCATCTTTTCATCTGTATCGAAATTCTTTTCATCCCTACCGATCAACAATGGCGCGATTCTTCTACTCTCCTCAGTTTAGTCCCTTCCTTGAACTTCTTTTGTAAAATCGACGAAGCACTGGCCATTAAGGAGGAGAAAGAAGATGATTTCCGATTAAGGTTGCGATTGGTTGTCGAAGAGGTAGCTGTTGCTTTAATTTCTTCTTTTGTTACTTCAAATTTCATTTTGATTTTTTGTTTTAAATTTGTGTTGTTGATTTCTTTTTTGTTATTTATTTTTTGGTGAAAATCACTAGGATATCTCCAAAATATACCCAAAGTATCCCCAATGTATACCAGAGATATTCTCATATAATTCTCAAAGGTATACCAAAGTATCCCCAAGATATACCCAAGGTATTCATAGGGAATTCCTTTCAGAGAATTCTCAGAAAATTCCTAAGGTATACCTAAAGTATTGTAATGAAATTCCCAAATATATACCGAAGTATCCCCAAGGTATTCCTAGAGAATTCTTTTGAATTCTCAAGAAATTCTCAAAGTACACCTAAAGTATCCCTAAGGTATACTCAAGGTATTCCCAAAGGTACACCTGAGGTATCTCCAAGGTATACCCAAGATATGAGAATTCCTTCAAGTGAATTTCTTGAGAATTCCCAATGTATACCAAAAAATCCCTAATATATACCCAATATATTCACTACTAGATAAACTAGTTGGCAGCAGAGAAGATCAAGCCCATGCAGAGGAGACCATGTAAGCCCAAATTTGGGCCGATCATGTACATAACATGCATTCACCTTAGTATTAATTAGATGGGTTGTAATTAATCAAGTCCATTAATTCAAAATTAAGTAATATGACATACTAATCGCATAACTTGATATAGTTATGATGCATGAGTTGAGGGTTTGATATACCCTAGATCAATATATGATTGTTATCTAATAGGATCATAAAGGCTAATATCACCATGAGGTGTGTTACATAATATAATATCCTAATTAGATAATCCCCTAATTAGTGGTAGCAAATATCCTAATTAAATAATTCCTTAATTAGTGGTTGTAAATATTCTAATTAGTATAGTATCCTAATTTGTATAGTTGCCTTATTAGCTTTCCATCTTTGTATATAAATATGTAAAGCTTGTAGCAATAAAAATATGAAATACATTCCCATATCTCTGTTGTTATAATGGTAATGGCCATTAATTTGATTGTCCAAAAAGAATGCAAATGTCTATGTGAATATTTACTTGAAAAAATCAGAATGAGTAAAAGCCAAACCACTAAATTAAATGTCTCACATGGGGTTTTTCCATAGTAGAATGTTGTTTAAGATAGAAGAAGGATGAAGGAAGCTTCTGCTCCCCTCTTTATATCTTTCTTACCAAACTTAGATATATGTCCTTACCTCATTTGAGTACCATAGTCTGGCTAAAGCAATATTGTAGTTATTACCTAAGAAGCACTAATACGGATACGGACACGGGGATATGAAACAGCGGGATACGGAGACATGATAAAATCTAAAAAATTAGGACACAGATACAACAGGACACAACATAATAAAATAATTAAAAAATAAGAAATAAAATAAAATTCAAAATTTAAATAATATTAATTAGGTTTGGCTTCTCATTAAGATTGGACTTTTAAAACCAAACCAAAACCCATATGAAAATGAAATTAAACCTCTAGACGCATTCAATATAAAAATAAACATAAACACGCAAATCTAGCCTGCTTTATCTCAAGCTGGGTCCTTGATTCAGGTATACCCAAAAGCTCGTTGAAGCTCAAATCAGCGGCCACTCTTTGGGTGAAGGGCTTGAAACCAAAAATTGGGTCAGTTTTGCTCCTTGGGTGGTGGTGGAGATTGCGGCAGATTAATGGGCTTTGATTTCTCAAAAATCATTTTTGGACTCAAACTTTCAATTTTCGCCAGAGTTCATAGCTTGAAGGTGTGGATTCTTGGTGTTCCTTTGGTTTAAGCTTTTGGATTCTTGGAGTTCATAGCTTGGTTTAAACTTCTATAGTCCTATGGAGAAAAGAAGATACAGTCTCCAACATACTATCAAAGTTGCGATTTTGCTTTTGCTGTTGATTCCAAAAATGAGAAAGAAGTCTCAACCATGTTCGAAGTGTTTGACCTTGAATCTAGTCAACGATATGCCACGCGGCGTGTCCGACACGTATCCAATGCGTGTCCCCGTATCTGAATGTTTGACACGCCAACACTCCACCCTTCTCCCGTATCTGTGCTTTAGAGGTTATTACCTCAAGTAAACTCTACATACACACATAAATAAAGTGGCATGTAAACATATACATGTGTTTCACAAACACTTGTCACAGGATCTTTACTTGAAAACATTTTTGTGGCATCAAATTATTGTATATGCAAGACTTTGTAATAAACTCTTGTCAATCCATGTTTCAAAGCATGGTCTATTCATTGATGAAACAAAGAGTCGGCATTTGCCAGTGATTTTGTTGCCCAATCAATCACCAAGAAAGGGGGGTGGGGATGAATTGGTGGGAAATTAAAAATTCTTGTAGACAACAAATTAAAGAAGAGTTAAGAGTAGAAGGAGACATGAATTTTATAGAGGTTCGGGTGTTAACTACCTCTACTCCTCTCCCCAATTGCAATTGGGTATTCACTAATCCAACTCTTTAGAATACAAGTGAGAGTTTCACTAACTAACTCACAACTAGGTGTTTTCCTAAGGCTAACATTCAACCCAAAATTCTCTTGCGTTTTAATAGCTCACACACACATCCCAAATACAAGATTATCCAAGTGTTTAAGGCTAACACTTGAACCCTTACAAAGAATTAAGTGAAAGAAGATTGAGAAATTAAATTGCAAGATTTTTGGCACTTATGAAGTTCATAGATATTATAAATGCCCTTTTGGTAGAGTATTTATATTGATTATCCACTAATTAGCTGTTACAAATGGGTGCCATTACTCTTTTTAATGTTCTTTTACAAGAGCATTTAATGCTGCCTGCAGAGACCCCCGATCATGATAGGCTTTCCCAGTGGGGAAACGGGCTATCGTAACACGTGGCATCGTTTGATTGGTTGAAGGCTCAAACGGCTAGTTCATATACAAATGTCTCGGTCGGGACTTTTCTTTCCCCGTCGTTACTCTCTCTCAGAAGCTTTGACTAAAGGACTTGAGAGTGCCGACTTCGAGGCTTTCCCTCAGTCAAACTTGACCGTTTTGACTTTCTTGATGACGTTGCACAATTTGGTAGAGTCGCCTTCCAATGGTCATGTCTTTTATGAATTTCCTGGTCGGGCCTCTCTTTTCCCTGTCGTGACACAGTTTCCCAGTCGGGAAATGCCTTGTCGGGTCTATATTCGCTATTGGGATTTTAGGAAGACAAGGGGGTGTCTTTTTCCATCTGGACTCCATTTTCATGGTCTGGAATATAGTCATGAGCAGGAAATGCTTTTCTTGGTCGGGACTTTTACGTCCTCAGAAATATTTTGATTTGTTCACAAGGAAAATCAAAACCAAATTACTTCAAACTTTAAACACTATCAAAACAACACTAAATAAACTCATTAATAATAGTTAATTTGATTGTTAAGATCAAAATAGAAATCAATCACCCTAAGGTCAATAATCTTCCCCTTTTTGATTTTGACAATCAAATTAAGCAAAAATAACAAATTGATAGTGTGGAAATTAAATTCGAGTATAGAAAAGCATGTGTACAAAGTTTCATGGCATTGTAAGCAAGTTTGCATATTGAACAACTAAGTCAAACATGGTTGTTAAAAGTCAACATTTTTTAACTTAGTTACCAATCTAAAGTTAAGTTAATTTTTGCTTACGTTTTCATTATACTTCTCCCCCTTTTGGCAAGATAAAAAAGAATAAGAGACATCAATACCAAAAAATCACCAAAGAGAGAATAAGAGAAATTAATGAAAATAGCCATACTTTTTATTAAAAAAAGAAATGTGTTACAAAAGAAATAAAGATGTGTGATCTTAAATTGTAAATGCCACACCCTAAGATACATAGCCTAAAAGAAGAAAACTATGAAAACAAATAGACATAGAGGCTATGGGTAAAGGGTCTAGCCATTCCTTCCTTCATCATCACCCTCCTCTTCTTCATCACTTGCCTCCTCTTCATCAACATGCTCCCCCTCAAAAGGTGTCTCCCATTCAAAGTTGTGGGGGCACACATTGAGACCCATTTACCCTTGAATGTCTTGGATGTTCAAGTGAAAGTGCTGCATCATATCCTTCATCACATTAAAGGACCTCTTTTGCAAGTCATACAAGTCTTGTACAGTAACCGATTGTGGGCCCTTTTGTTGAGGCCTTCCTTGGATGGGAGCTCCTTGAAAACTTGATGCCTCCAATTAACAAGCGAGCACATTTTCTTGACATCTCTTGAGTGGCTTTTTGTGCTCCATGTTCTCCAAAGGGATAGTAATCTTGATCCACACCCTTATATGGTCTTGCAATTAAGGAGGTATTGGATATCCAAGTGGTTTTCAAATTGGGAGCGGGTAGAGGTGAAAAGGCGAGTGTTCTCCTCCGTCATTAGGCCAAGGTGTTTGGCAAGGTAGGTGATTTGAGCATGAAGGGAGATAGTGCCTTTTGTAGTTAGGGCCATGGAATGAAATTTGTCAAGGAGAAGAAGAGTTTTATGGGTTTGTGATGAATCATGGCATAGAGGTAGAAGAGGTCTTCATGAGTGACTTTTTCATTGCTTTCACTTCTTACATTAATAGTGAAAGTAATGATATGGTGGAGAAGAAAATGAATGTGGGTTTTGATGTGTTTGGAGTTGGATTTCTTGTCAAGGTGGTTTTCAACTGAAATATCCCTCTAAAAATCAAGACGAGAGATGTGCATCTCTTGACATTGAGGATACCTACCTTTTTGAAGCCAAATGCGTAAGCAAATCGATGCTTGGTCATTTCTTGTTGTTGGCCAAACATCCTCAAACGAACCCCATAATAGCCAAGGGGATGTTTGGCTTCCTTAATCACTTGTAGGGTGGAAAGAAACTCAATGGTGAGTTCATCATGCTCGTCCTGCATTGGGATGACGAAGGTGGTCCAACCCATTTCCTCTAGAGTTGCCATAATTTCTTCTTTAACACCAAGCTTTTCCATGTCATCCAAATCGAAGGTTTTATTGGAGATGAGTTTCTTCTTGTTGATTGGTGTTTGGCGTAGTTTCTCTTCTTTGGAAAAAGAGCTGAAGATGGCTCCATAGGAGTCGAAGTTGGTGGAGGAGGCCACGCCCTTCCCTTTGGAAGCACGTGTCTTGGAGGTGCCTGTCTTGGGTACCATTGAAATGGAGAAAAGAAGTTTGAAGATGAAGACAATTGGAAGATTTTAGAGAGAGAGTTTTAGATGTAAAGTGAGTGAAAAAGGAAGAGAATTGGGGTATTTATAGAGTAGGAAGAGAGAATATTATCGCTTAGGAGCAAATGTGAGGAGTTATGGCAGATTTGAAAAGGTTGGGGGCAGTTTCAAAAAAGCTCCAGCGTGACAGTCCCGAGCGGGACATGGCGGTTCTTGATCGGGAACAGTGTAATGGTTAAAAGGTTTGAAAATCAGCACTGTTTCTTGAGAGGGAGAACGGGGTTCCTGAGTGTGAGTCATTAAAGGTTGCAACGGTTGGGAGAAATTCAAATTTCACGACCGGGGACAAGGGGTTTTCCGAGTGCAAAAAGGAAGATGTGCAATGGTCAGGAAAAGATTCAAATGTACCATGCGGGAAAAGATTACGTGAGCGGGAAATCTGTCTTGAGCAGGAAATTCCCGAGTGGGAATTACACGCAGGATTAAATATTAAAGGGCAAACGAGAAAATAGACTTAAGCATCCTAGTATGGCATAATATAGATGATCAACATGAATGTTTTTGACCATTTGAACCTTGAGATTTATCAAATTGAACTCCAAGAATACAAATGCTCAAGAAATTGTATACAAACACAATCAAATAAGGAATGTGGCAGTCAAATCAATCAAACAAATAGCATACAATTCACATCTTTTTGCTAACATATGAATGAATGTAAATGTATGACTTAAAACATTTGTAAATCAATGTGCTCCTATCAAACATACGAAGCTCTCTTTTTATAAAACAAAACCTTTTATCATTGAGAGGGTTGGTGAAGATATCCACCAATTGGTTGTTAGTATCAATGAATTCTAACACAATGCCATTTTGGATATGATCTCTTAAAAAATGTTGTTTTATGTTAATGTGCTTGCTCCTTGAATGTTGAATAGGATTTTTAGAAAGATTTATTGCACTGGTATTGTAACATTTGATGGGAATTTGATCAATCACTTAACCATAGTCCTTGAATTGTTGTCTCATCCAAAGAACTTGAGTGCAACAACAACCCGTTGCCACATATTCCGCTTCGGCCATGGACAAGGCAACCAAAACTTGTTTCTTGTTAAACCAATAAACTAAACACTCACCAATAAAGTGACAAGTTCCAGAGGTAATTTTTCTATCTAAAAGGCTACCGATATAATCGGCATTCGAAAAACCAATGATATGAAATAATGTATTTCTAGGATACCATAAACCTAAATGCATGGTACCATGAAGATATTATAAAATCCTTTTTACCGCATGCAAATGTGATTCCTTAGGACATGATTGAAATCTAGCACATAAACATACACTATACATAATATCGGGTCTAGAGGCAGATAAAGGAGTGAACCGATCATTCCTCTATAAAGTTTTTTATCAATAGTTTTACCCTTGTCATTCTTGTCCAACTTTGTTTATGTGCTCATTGCAATCTTGGCATTCTTGCATCCATCAATTCCAAACTTTTTGATCAACTCTTTTGTGTACTAGGATTGGTTAATGAAGATGCCATTTTTGCATTGCTTAATTTGAAGTTCAAGGAAAAATTTGAGCTCTTCTATCATGTTCATATCAAATTCCTTAGTCATACATTTAGCAAATTCTTGACAAAGATTATCATTGTAGATTCAAAGATAATGTCATCAACATAAATTTAAACTATGAGAGTGTCATGCTTATGCTTTTTAAAAAGTGTTGTATATACATGTCCAAAAAATCCATTGTCTAGAAGAAAAGCACTAAGTCTTTCATACCAACTCTAGGAGCTTGCTTCAATCTATATAAGGCCTTAGTGAGCTTATAGACATGGTTTGAAAAAGCATAATCTTCAAAACTGGGAGGTTGTTCAACATAAACTTCCTTCGATATAAAACTGTTTAAAAAGTACTTTTAACATCCATTTGAAAAGGCTTGAAATTCATATGGCATGCATATGCTAACTGAGAAATTTAGAGAAAGAAGAAAAGAAAAAATATGGTGAAGACTGAAATTCGCAGCTTGATTATTCCCTCAAGCTAATGGGTATATATACTAAATTGGAGGATACAAAATAGGAATAAAAATCATATACAAAATAAAAAGAAAAATATAAATACATATTTTTAGCCTAGAATTATGCACACATAATTTCAAATATCTCAACACTCCCCCTCAAGCTGGGGCGTATATATCATATGCTCCTAGCTTGTTGCATATATATTCAATCTGAGGTCTTCTTAGAGCTTTAGTAAGAATGTCTGCCAATTGATCATTTGAATTCACAAAACTAGTGGTAATACAGCCAGATTCGATCTTCTGTCTAGCAAAATGACAATCTATCCCAATGTGTTTTGTTCTTTCATGGAAGACCGGATTTGAAGCAATATGTAAGGCTGCTTGATTATCACAAATTAATTTCATTGGACCGAAATCCCCACACCTTAATTTTTGAACTAACTGTTTTAACCAAACAAGTTCACAAGTAACTAAGGCCATAACTCGATATTCTGCTTCAGCACTTGATCTTGCTACAACATCTTGCTTTTTACTCTTCCATGATATTAGATTTCCTCCAATCAAGACACAGTATCCTGAAGTGGATCGTCTGTCTGAAGGAGAACCAACCCAATCAGCATCTACATACCTAATAATCTGTGTATGTCCTTTGTCTTCATACAATAGACCTTATTCTGGAGTTCCTTTGATATATCGAAAGATACATTTTACTACATCCCAATGGCAATCACAAGGGGCTTGAAGAAACTGACTGACCACACTTACTGCAAAAGAAACATCTGGGCGAGTTGTGGTGAGATAATTGAGTTTTCCCACCAATCTTTGATACTGTCCAGAATCCTTCAGTGGCTCCCTTTTGTCCTGGAACAAGTATAACATTTGGGTCTATGGGAGTTTCCACAGGTTTGCAATCCAACATTTTTGTCTCTTCCAAAATATCTAAGACATATTTTCGCTGTGAAATAGCAATACCTGTATTTGATTATGCCACTTCGATGCTCAAAAAATATTTCAATTTTCCCAAGTCTTTAGTCTGAAAGTGATTGCAGAGATGTTGCTTGAGTTGGATAATTCCTTCATGATTATCACCTATTATAGCAATATCATCCACATATACTACTAGATAAACACATTTGCCATGAGTTGTATGACGATAAAATACAGAGTGATCTGCTTCACTTCTATGCATTCCAAAGTCTTGAACAACGGTGCTAAACCGTCCAAATCATGCCCTTGGAGACTGTTTCAAACCATAAAGAGATTTCCGCAGTTGAAAGATTAATCTAGACTCTCCTTGAGCAACAAAACCTGGCAGTTGCTCTATATAAACTTCTTCTGTCAATTCTCCATGTAAGAAGGCATTTTTAATGTACAGTTGGTGAATATTCTAATGGTGCATGGCAGCAAGAGAAATAAGAAGCCGAACAGAGACAATCTTGGCAACTGGAGAGAAAGTATCCCTATAATCAAGGCCAGAAACTTGAATATGTCATTAGGTAACCAAACAAGCTTTCAAACAGTCTGTCTTACCATCAGGACCGACTTTCACTACATAAACCTAACGACAACCAACTACAAATTTTCTAGATGGTAAAGGAACCAGCTCCCAAGTATTATTAGCATGAAGAGCATCCATTTCCTCAACCATAGCTTGTTGCCAACTTGGATATCCCTGTGCTTAACTAACACTTTTTGGGATAGACATAGTAGATAAATTGGTTACAAAGGCATAGTATGATGGAGATAGACGATGGTAATTGAAAAAATTATAAATAGGATGGGGATTACGAGAAGAACAAATACCTTTTTTGATTGCAATAGGTGGAGTGGGTTCCTCGGTTTGGGATGTGACCAGTGTTGGAGAAGCTGGTGGCAGAGGAGATGAGTCACTTGGAGTATTTATCTGATCTGTACCTGCAACAGGATCATTAGGAGTATGTATAAATCTTCTAGAGTAGACTTGTAATGGTTTAGGAGATGGTGATGGTGTGATCGAAATGGGAAAAATGGGAACTGGAAGAGCTTCTAGTTTATCTTTTGGGTTTGTGGTTGGTGAAAAGTAAGGAGATTACTCGAAAAAGGTTATATCTGCTAAGATAAAATATTTGTTTGTTATTATAGCATATGTAACCTTTGTGTAGGCGAGAATATCCTAGGAACACACACTTAATAGCTTTGGGATGAAGTTTATTTTACCAGGACTATGATTATGAACAAAACAAGTGCACCCAAACATGCGAGTAGAGAGGGTAAAATGGTTGTCCTGGGAATAAAATAGAATGAGGACTTTGATTTTGCAAAACTAATGGGGGCATTCGATTGACTAGATAGCATGCAGTTAGGATAACATCTCCCCAAAAACGAAGTGGAACATGATGATGGATAAGCATAGTTCGGGTTGTTTCAATGAGGTGTCTATTCTTTTTTTCAGCTATGCCATTTTATTGAGGGCTATATGCACAAGAAGATTGGTGAAGAATTCTCTGAGAAGCCGTGAATTCTTGAAAAGGAAGAGACATATTCCCATGCATTGTCACTGTGTAAAACTTTAATTGAAACTCCAAATTGATTCTGAATTTCAACACAAAAGTTTTGAAAAGTAGCAAATAACTCAGATCCAGATTTTATTAAAAATAACCAAGTATAACGATAATAGTCATCAATGAAAGTAATAAAGTACTGAAAATCCAAGTTTGTACTGACACGGCTTGGACTCCATATATCAGAATGAACAATGTCAAATATAAAAGAAGCTCTATTATTTAATCTCTTAGGAAAAGAATTGCGAGTATGTTTCCTAAGTTGACACGACTTGCATTTAATGGAAGACAGTTTTGAAACACCAGGAGCCATTTTCTGAAATTTAGAGAGACTAGGATAACCCAGGCTATTATGGAGAAGATCAATTAAAGGAGCAGAGGTAAAGAGTTTGAGAGCACCTGAAATGTCGGCCATTTGTTGAAGGAGCTGAAATACTAAATGTAGCAAATATTGCTTTAGAGGTCAGAAAATCGGATGAAACCAGAATAGGAAAACGATGTCACCAACAGGAGCAGAAAGGCCGGGCGACTCTTTTGATAAAAAACACATCATGAGTGGTGGTGAGAAGAGATAGTGCGTAGACAGAAGTGGGTTTAGTGAACAATAGTGATGGGTAGAAACAGTATAGAAGAAAAGAGAATTGGTGGAACCACTAGGGCTCTGATACCATGAGAAATTTAGAGAAAGAAGAAAAGAGAAAATAGAGTGAAGACTGAAATTCTCAGCTTGATTATTCCCTCAAGCTAATGGGTATATATATTAAATTGGAGGATACAAAATAGGAAGAAAAATCATATACAAAATAGGAAGAAAAATATAAATACATATTTTTAGCTTAGAATTATGCACACATAATTTCAAATATCTCAACACTAACAAAATACGAATTGCTTCTAATCTTGCCGCGGGAGCAAAGGTTTCATCATAATCAATGCATTCCTCTAGGTTATACCCTTTGGCGACCAATCTCGTTGTGTTTTTAGTGATGTTACCTTCCTCATCTAACTTGTTCCTATAGACCGATTTACTACTAAGCATTGAGTAGTCCTTAGGTCTTGGAACCAAGGTCTAAACCTTGTTTCTCTCAAATTGGTTGAGTTCCTCTTGCATAACTCTCATCGCCCAAAGTCTCATCAATGGACTTTGGTTCAGTTTGAGACAAAAGCAAAATTAGAGTCAAGAAGCTAGGATCGAGTACTTACACCTCTTGTAGGATCACCAATGATTTGCTCTTTTGGGTGGTTCTTTACAAACTTCCACTCCTTTGGTAGCTCATTGGTTCCTTGCTCTTGAACTTGAGGTTGTTCTTCCTCTTGATGCTGCTCCTCTTGTTCCTCACCATGATCATCCTTCTTTGATGATTCTCCATTTTTTTCGTGATCAAGATTGAGGTTCTCAATGGTACCTACAAATATAGTGTAGATGCCTTAACAAATATAGTGTTAGGTGTAGATGATGATGATGTATCATTAAAGCCCGAGTCATATCTCACCAAGGGAGGCCTTTGGGATACAATAAGGGTATCCAAATTTTCCTTCCCTTTGTTAAATTTTAAGATAGAGAGTCTCAACTCCTCAATTTCGTTTTTCAAAACATTGTTTTCTTTTAATAAAGCATTAGTTGAGGATCTAGATGAAAACTCATTCAATGACTTCTTAAGAGGTAGAGAAATATAAAAACAAGGCTGCTTTTCATAAAAAAAAAATAGCTCCACACTTAAGGATGATATATCCAACCTTCAAAAGGTTGTGGAAGAGCCAAAAACTTCCAATGCAAGAATGCATGACCTCTAGACTCATGACCTCAATGAGATCATCACCATAATCATCACCAGAATGCAAGTCAAGAGAGCGAGAAGTGGAAGTTACCTTATTGGAGTAGTCGTCCAAAGCCATGAAGCAGAAGTTTGCTACATCTCCTTGGCTTCCTTCACTATCACTTGATGTAGGATCATCTCATGTAACTTTATGGCATTTGTCTCCTTCCTTATGAGACTTGCCCCTGTACTTTTTGAGCTTGGGGCACTCAGATTTAATATGGTCTTTCTTCCCACATTCGTAGCACTTCATATCCTCCTTGTTTTTGTTGAAGTTGGACGAGGAGCCTTTAAATCTTTAAACTCTTTGCTTGTAATTCTTGATAGTCTCATACTTGTTGACTATCATTTTCTTCATTTTCCTTGAAAGCATGGCTATCTCCTCAACTTCTTCTTCACTTACCTCATCATCACTTATGAGGTCTAAGTTTTGAACTTTGGAGGAGGTGGTGCTTGCCTTGAGTGCAAGAGGCTTCTTCTTCTTCTTCTCCCTTTCAACCTCAAGCTCTTTGTCCCTAGCAAGAGCCATCTCATGAGTAAGAAGCTTACCAATAAGCACATTGGTGGGAACGGTGCTTATGTCCTCATTTGCTTCTTCAATACCTACCACGCTTGAACCATAATCCTTCATAGGAAGACTCCTCAAGGTCTTGTTGTTGACATTTTCAAGGCCTGTTTGTCTTTCATATTTCTTCATGCCATTGATGATGGTAAGAAGGTTTGTCATGTTGATGATGGACTCATTAGGTTTCATATTGAAGAGCTTGTATTCATTCATTAGAAGTTGAATCTTCCTTAAACGAACTTGCTTGGTGCCTTCATGGTGGTTCTCCAAAGTCTTCCACATAATATAGACGGTTTGACAACGTTGAACTCTCCCACACTCTTTAAGAGAAAGGGAGCTTGCAATGTTGGTCATGACTTTCTTATTCTTGCCATTGGCCCTCTTGTGTGTCTCAAGCCAATCATCTTTTGGAAGAATGACTTCTTCTCCTTCGGCATCCTTCTTTGTTTGAGTTATACATTCTTTACGAACACTCTCCCAAACATCAATCCTTTCACTATCCAAGTAGCTTTCCATTCTAAACTTCCATAAGGTGTAGTTGGAACTATCAAAGAATGGTTTGAGGCTTTGGAATCCTTCGTTGGCCACATGTTGATCTTTTCTAGCACTGGTTAAGCTTAAATGATAGAACTTGCTCTGATACCAATTGTTGTCCAATCAATTACCAAGAAGGGGGGGATGAATTGGTGGGAAATTAAAAATTCTTGCACATAACAAAGTAAAGAAGAGTTAAGAGTATAAGGAGACGAATTTTATAGAGTTTCGGGTGTTAACTAATCTTACTCATCTCAATCGCAATTGGGTATTCACTAATCTAACTCTTTAGATTACATGTGAGAGTTTCACTAGTTAACTCACAACTAGGTGTTTTCCAAGGCTAACACTTAATTCAAAATTCCCTTGTGTTTTAATGGCTCACACACACTCCAAATACAAGATTACCCAAGTGTTAAGGCTAACTCTTGAACACTTACAAAGAATTTAATGAAAGAAGATTGAGAAATTAAATTGTAAAAGTTTTGGTACTAATGAAGTTGTTAGATATTATAAATGACTTTTTGGTAGGGTATTTATACTGATTACCCACAAATTAGCCATTATAAATGAGTGTCATTAGTCTTTCTAACGTTTTCTTACAAGAGTATTTAATGCTACTTGCAGAGACAGTGTCTTGATCGGAAAAGGAGCTATTGTGACACGTGGCATCGTTTGATTGGCTGAAGACTCTAATGGCTACTTCCTATACAAATGTCCCAATTAGAACTTATCTTTCCCGGTCGTGACTCTCTCGAAGAAGCTTTGGCCAGAAGACTTGAGAGTGCCGACTTCGAGGCTTTCTCGAGCGGGACACCTTTTCCGGCTTGATGATGTGGCACAATTTGGTCGCCTTCTAACAGTCATGTTTTTTATAAATTTCTAGGTTGAGCCTCTCTTTTCCCTGTCGGGAAATGGCTTGTCCTGGTCTGTATTCGCTACTAGATCTTAGGAAGACAAAGGGCCATCTTTTTCTAATCTAGACTCCATTTTCATGGTATGGAACATGATCACAAGCGGGAAATGCTTTTCCTGGTCGGGACTTTCACGTCCTCAGAAATATTTTAATTTGTTCACAAAGCAAATCAAAAGTAAAGAACTTGAAACTTTGAACACTATCAAAACAATACTAAATAAACTAATTAGTAACATTTAATTTGATTGTCAAGATCAAAATAGAGATCAATCACACTAAGGTTAACAGTTTTGATCGACTATTGGTGTGGTATGTTAAACTGATTTAGAATGATTTTTTTTTTTTTTGTTAGAAATTAAATAATAGAGTATTGAACAAAGCAACTGATCTATTAATAATGACCCTGAATCTCTGGAGGGAATAGAAGGGCCACAGTTGTGATTTGTTTATAAATCAGTTGGTAGATTAATCTTTGCTTGATATTTAGTAGAATGAGGATTTGTGTTCCAATAGGGTTTGTATTTCCAGTGTCTTGGGATGCAGATAAAAATTGTAGCTGAAAAATATTTCCAAACTCAAGTCAAAGTTGCTGTCTCCTCTTATAAATAATTTTAGTAACAAGCGCAGATTCCTTATTGGTTAGAGAGTTACAATATTCTTCACAGTCCAATTTATTAATTCATTTATGAATATCTAACAGCAAAATAGCCTTGGTAGGTGTTCAAAGGGTTCCCAACCATCTCACCTATAATTCTTTTCATTTTAAAATTGCATGATACTTTTACTGTAAGTCAGCAACTTTAAACCCATTGGTTTGGTTTATAAGTTGATTTTACTTATTTTTGTTTACCAAATGGATTCAAATGGTGCAAACAGATTATGAGAAACTTCTTGGTTACCATGCTTTGCGCTGGTGTCTTGGTTGAAAAGTTCATTTGCTGAACTTTTTCTGGTCCAGAAATTAATAGCTGCAAATTTATAGTGACGATTGATAAAGAACAGATGGAATAGCTATAAGATCATTTGTCCATCAGTAACAGAATTGTAGCTAAATTCTCCTAGCCTATATTCAATTTTTTTTTTCTTTTCAATTTCTTGTATTTAAAGACTTTGTTTAGAAGCTGATTTATTCATGTCTCGTTGTGTTGTGCAGTGATGGATGGGATAGAACTACTCAGTTGGTTTCGCTGGCTAATTTGTTGCTTGACCCATACTATCGAACATTTGCTGGGTTTCAGGTATTTTATGGCACTGTTTGCAGTTGAGGTTGCCGTTTTCGCAATTGTTGTTGGTCATACTTAGCCATATGTAGATTTTACATTCTAGGATTTCTAAATTGGTACAGGCACTAATTGAAAAAGATTGGCTAGCATTTGGACATCCATTTGCAGATCGTGTGGGAATGCCAACTGTATCTGGAAGTGGCAATATGCCCTTTGAATTGTCTCGGCAGTCTTCAGTTGGGAATCTTCCATCATCACCTATGCGCCAATCATCAGGATCATTCACATCTCAAACTCCTAGTTCTTCTCATGCACAGAACAACTATTCTCCCATATTTTTGCAGGTAAATTGGTTTACGTGTCCTTCCACATGATGCATGTTCAGGGAATGGCCTTATTACTGACTCTCATGATTATTGTTGATGGCCACCCAAAATTGATGAGGGTAGAGACGGGCTTTCCTATGAACCCAAAAGTCAGAGTAGGCTACAAAAAGCATCTAGCTACGGCCTGGTCTTTGAAAAGATTCAGCATATTTCTGCACTGACCTAATGGTCTGCAAATGCTGTCATCTCCCAGCTGCGCAGATCTCAAATAGGATTTGTTCATGCCCTTAGTGCATGCTCTTGCAAAAGAAATTTTCGAGAATCTTTTTTCTTCCTAAGACAGAGAGGCAGGTCAATGGATTAGCCACATTTTAACATAAAATTGTAAGGATGGGACTTCTGTTAGTAGATTAGATTTTGACATCTGCAGTGCTCACTAGATCCTAGATTGTAATGGTCCAAAAAATTATTGACATGTAGCATTCACAGAGGTACATAATTGAGGTTTTACCTTTTTTTTCTTTATTGATTAATTTTATGTGCCAAATTCATTAAGGTCTACAAAGTCTGAACTTTTAAATTGTCATAATAAAAACACATGAGAGTACAAAATATAGGATCTGGAGTTCGTGACTTTTTTTACATAAGATCTGGATAGAGTGAGGATTTTGAATGGGAGTAATTCTGTTGTAGCAGTTTATATTTGTCTTGGATGCTTAAAAGCTTCATAGTCAGGTAGATTTACTAGTTATCTTTCATATCAAGTAACAATTAAACAGCTGTGGCAATTCCTCATTGAGCCTATCACTACATTTGTTTTAAGTCAATTTGAAAAATCTGTTGCGGAAGATTGGTTGTGCCAATTTCTGGGAATTAACATTTGATAATTTGGATGTCTTCTACAGTGGGTTGATTGTGTCTCACAGTTAATGCGAATGTATCCATTTGCTTTTGAGTTCAGTTCGGTATGTGCTTCATTTCATAAAATTTAGTTGTGTTGAATATGTATTAAGATTTTTTTCTTGCATTTTCTGATGACTTGTCTATTATATGTCATTCAGGCTTTCCTAGTGGATTTGTTGGACTGTGTACTTTCTTGCCGTTTTGGAAACTTCTTTTGCAATAGGTAATTCTTTTCGTATGCTCCCTCTCACCAAACTTGTTTACAGCATTGTTCTTCATAAATTCACTGCTTGTGATTTCTAGGGTGCATTTATTTGAGTTCCCTTCATGATTATCATAGGCTGCATAATTTTAGAATTCGAAAGCTGAACAATTGAAATCAAGGAGCGCCCTACTTTTGATTGGACCTCATAATATATGCATTTTATGAGCTATTAAGGAAAAGGAAGAATATAAGAGTGATGGAATTTGTACGTATGATCTTATGTTACTGTAGTGTTTTTTATTCATGCTTGGACTAAATTAAGTGGCTAATCAATGCTAAATTCTGAACTAAAAGAATTTAATTCTGAGCACCTTCGAATATTTAGTGCAGCTCTGAGTACCACTGCATGATGTTGATCCATATAATTTGGCAGCAAGGAAGCATAAAACATAACTTGCATCGGAGAAATTTCACATGTAAATAGTCCTACTATAATGATGGAATTTGAAATGACACTGTTTGAGCTTTTGATCTATATTTTCAGTGAAAAAGAGAGGCAGCAGGTTGGTGTCTCTGAAGCTTGTGGATGTTTGTGGGCTTATTTGGCAGATTTTCGTTCTTCAGAAGGAAGGTCCCATGTGCACTACAACCCTTTTTATGATGCACAGAAACATAACGGTCCATTGTTGCCTCCAGCTGCAGCTTTAGCCCCAACTCTGTGGCCACAATTCCAACTTCGATGGGCTTGTCCATCAGAAGCCCAAACTGGGGAGGTTGATGCACAATATAGGAACATGTCCACAAAATTTTCTGAACTACAGAAAGTAAAGAATCTTCCTTTTCTTTTTTCTTTTTTCTTTTTTTTTCCCCTCTTTTTTACAAAGCCTGCATTACATTTATCTATCAAAACATGACTAATTAGAATTGCTGCGCTGTTGAATTTGACCTAGACTTATAAATATGCTATATTTTTATTAGAAGGCAGAATCTTATACCCTATGGGTCCATTATTTTTGCAGAAGCTAATATGTTGTTCAGTGTCAACCAAATTACAATATTGGTTCAGAGTGCTATCTAGTATTTCCCCTTAATGACATACCTTATAGTCATTTTCTTTCTAATCATTGTGCGGGTCAAAATTCTAACAGGCGAAAGATGTGGCGGAAAGGAAGGCTAGAGAAATCACAGTTGCCGTGGAATCATTATCTGCTGAATTACAGAATGAGAAGCGGATCAGTAGCTCTGCTATGACCTTGGCCAAGAGGGCCAGCAAGGAAAGTGCTGCTATAAAGAGAGCCATTCAGTCACTAGGTTGCAAGGTTCACTTTGCAAGCAGTGGCGATGCTACAGTGGACTTTGAAAGCGATCTAAAAGAAACTCAGAAGAAATTTCTGTATTCTTCTTCAAAAAGAGAATTTGACAGCACTCAGCAGCATGATGAGAAGTCAGATGTCTGTGTTTCCATTACAGTTGTGTCAGATAACATTGTTTCTGACAATCCTCTTGATCGAGTTTGTGAATCTCTATGCCCATTACGCACAAGGGATGGAGGCTGCCGCTGGCCGGATACAGGTTGTGCACAGCTGGGTAGCCAGTTTGTTGGGGTAAAAGCAAACTATGATGCTTTCGATAGGCTTTCTATTTATGATAGTTATTTTGAGACGGAATAAAGACAAATAAATTTTCTGATTTTTGTTGTTGATTCGTCGAATAAAGGTTCAACATAGATATGGCATAATTGCCTTTAAGGAAGAAGTTTAAGGTGACTTAGAGCTCATAAGGGGAGCAATAGGGACAGCGACTAAGGTAGACCCTCTTGTTTTATAAAGGTCTTGAGGATGAGATTGTTCATACGGAAAGATACAGAAGAGAATTAGCTGTAAAGCACCAGATTATTCATTTTTGGGGAGCAGAATCTGTAAAGGTTGAAGTGATAAATTGAAGGCCTGATGTGTATTTTGGCGGTTATTAGGATACTTAACCGGCAGCCATGCAGTGATGCCTTTTCTTTTTTTAATAAGATTAGTCTTTGTATAGGTTCCAAAATTTATGCTCAGAATCAAATAATACTTAACGTTTGTTTAATAAGATCCCCTTCAATTTTTGTTAGTCCTTTAATTGGAATGTTTCATAAAGAAACGTTAGGAAACAAGCAGGGTGTTTTTAATCAAATTAATTTGCTTCATTCCTTCGAAGATTACGACTATGAAGAGAACATACTTTGTCGGTGTAGTAGAAAAAGGAACAATGCAATTGAAAACTATAACCGACCTGGAATTCCATTCTCTTCACAGTATGTAATTGCCATCATATCCATAAAAAGTGACACCCTGCCTGCTTGTCTGAGAGCTTGAAGGTATGCCGGCATGGTGCAACTGGAGAATATTCCATTGGATATATTACTTTTTCTATAAAAGGACAAGCAATTGAGGGGCAAATTGCACAAAAAGTACCAAATATTTTTACTGTTACAATTTGATATCAAATATTTTAATTGTTATAAATTGATACTAAACCTTTCAAAAATGTTACAATTTGGTGCCAAATCTTTTAATTGTTATAAATTGCTACCAAACATTTTAAAAATGTTACAATTTGGTACAAAATCAAAATTTTAGTCAAACATGATGATGTGTTAGCATATGAGCATGCGACGTCAGTGGTTAACATCCCACATCAGCCGGTTAACATACTACTATGTCAGCTTTTTTTTTACTAGAATTTTGATTTTGGTATCAAATTGTAATATTATTGAAAGTTTTGATACCAAATTATAACAAAGTGATAAAAATTTATACATGTGCAATTAGCCTAGCATTTAAGCTAGCTCCCTCTAACTTTTAATCATCTTTTATTTTGTCATTTAGTCATTTATTTTTTGGGAATTTTACAAAAATACAAAAAAGCGGGTAGATAATTATAAAAATACCGCCCCTCAGTTTTTAAAAAAAATACAAGGCGCATTAAAGGTTTTTTTAGATATGTCAAAATCGCCCAAAAATATTATAAAAATCAATGTTTACCTGAAATTTACTACAAAATTAATGAAAATTAAAGTTATAAAATATTTATCAAAGATTTACTTAATGTCCACTCAAGTTATACTCAATATTTACAAAATGTTTACCAGAAAAATAATGAAAATTAAAATTATACAAGATTTACTCAATATTTACCAAGATTTATCCAGATTTACCACAAAATTAATAAAAGTTGAAATTACAAAAAAATTATCAAAGATTTACTTAAAGTTTACTTAATTTATACCCAAAATTTACCCAATATTTATAAGAAAATTAATGAAAGTTAAAGTTATATAATGTTTACTTAAGATCTACCCAAAGTTTATTCAAAATTTATCCAATACTTAGTATAAAATTAATGAAAATTGAAGTTACAAAAAGTTTATAAAAAATTTACTTAAGGTTTACTTAAGTTATATTCAAGATTTACCCGATATTTACAAGAGAATTAATCAAAATTGAAGTTATATACGATTTATCTAAAATTTATCCAAAATTTACTCAATATTTACCTTACATTAAGTCAATCTTTCAACTAAAAATTACCAAATATATATTCAATGTTTAACAAAGTAAATAATCTTAATTAAGTTAATTAAATATAAGTTTATATTTTTTGTAATTAAGGTTTGTCCAAGATTTATTTTGGTGATTAAGTTAATTAAATTCAAGTTTACATATTTTTTTACTAATTAAGTTAATTAAATAATAATTAAAAATGAATAAATGCATGTATAAAGACAAATGACGATCATATAAATTAATAAATTTCTTAATTCATGTTTAAAATGTGAAAAATGAACATTTTCTATCTTAATTAAATGAAAAATATATTAAATACATAGTGAAATTTTAAAAAAATAGTAAAAATAAAAATACAGGAAAAAAAGGGTAAATCGTGTAAGTTTCCCATGATAATATTGTGCTCAGAATTGTGTACCCTTACGTGGAGTCTTAGTTGCACTATAATGTTGCTTTGTGCGTGGGAAAATTACCAGTGACTTGTAATGTGATATGACATGTTAATTATTTTTTGCAGGACTGGAACATCTCACGAGGGAATTCATCTCTTTTAAGCTCCGCATCTAGTTGTTCTATTTCTTGGAAACTTACGCAAAGGATGGTTTCGGTGCCGAGATCAAAACGGTAGTTTAGATGCTTGTATTCCATCATTTGTATGAGCAGGTTTTCTCCAAACTTGGCAGATGCGATGGTTTAAAGGAAGCTTTATCATGCTACTCTATTTGAATATTCACCATGTTGATGTGAAGCCGATAGCCAGGATGTGTTTCATGCAATTCATTCCACTATAGAGGACCGTTATATTCATTACTAAATTTGTTGAAGAGTTGAAATATAATTAAGGTATATCTTTTTGATTAGATGTTGATTCGATCATCAAAAGAAGAATTAGGTAAAAAATTAGGATACATTATGGGAAAATAAAACTTCCATTAAAAAGAAGCAAATGAAAGGCTTTCACAAAATTTTTCGTAGAATTGAGAATGAAGTTTTCATTCTATACATGCTAGATCTTGAATTAGCAACTGCATCCAATCTCCAAAAAAATCTCAATTGTTTCGAACTTTCTCTCTTTTTTTGAATGGAATATTTATGGAATCTCCATAAATAGGATCAAATCTTATTTCATGGTATTTATCTCTTTCTTATTCTTAAGCAAGTCTCCGAGATGACTTAATTGATCTATGATTTATGTTTTATCTTTCGCTTCATTTGTTTCGAGAAATATAGTGATCAATTCCGATTCTTTTTTTTTCTATTGATTCTTTTCCGGTCGAGATGTATGGTTCCGATAGAGAGAAAAACCTATGATTAGCTTTTTGGAAAATTTCCAAACAAACAATTTCAACGAAATCTTTCAATTTCTTATTTTACTATGTTCAACTCTATGTATTCTTTTATCCGTAGAGTACATTGAATGTACATAAATGGCTATAACAGAGTTTCTCTTATTCTTATTAACAGCTACTCTAAGAGGAATATTTTTATGCGGTGTTAACGATTTAATAACTATCTTTGTAGCTCCAGAATGTTTCAATTTATGCTCTACCTATTATCTGGACATACTAAGGAAGATCTTTTCAAATTGACATTATTTCTTTTTTTATTTTTTTTAATTTAGAAGGAAAGCAAATTTAGTGGTTCATTCTATTGTTAGGGTGTCTATTTACATCTCCTCAACTTTGGAGTTCTCCAAATTTTATTTTTAATTTAGTCCACCTGAACCTAAAAATCATATAAATTTGATCTTTAAATGATGGATTGACTCTAGTTCACACAATCGATCAATCTCTAAAATCCAAAAACAATTATCCAAATTCGTCTGATTGTCATGTCTAGTTATAATAAAGTTAAAAGATGCAAATTAATCCACAAACTACACTTTATATAGCGAGTCACTCCTCCACTTTAATTTAGTGCAAATAAATTTTCGAAATTTAAACTCGATACAATTAAGCTCATTAAATCAAAACCGTGAGTTAACTTAGTATGGTAAGGGATGACTCGCTTTATAGTTGTATAGTTCAGAAGTTAATTTATACTGACTTTAAAATTCGATGGTTGCACTGAATCAAAATTAAAAGGGTAACTCGTTTCATAGTTTAGAGATTAATTTGCATCTTTACCCTTACAATAATTATGGTGACACGAAATCAATCCAACTCTATTATAACATATACAAACATGTACCCTTTAGATTGAAAAATTCCACACCAGAAGTGCTTAAAAAACAGAGCATGCAAATGTAACTATATGTACGAGAAAATAAGCAATTAGAAAAATCATTGTGGGCTAACCTAACCAGCTGTCCATCCACTAAACCAAAACTGCATTTTCAATTTCACAAATTCCATAATTATTCGTTATCCTCAGCTGGTGACTGATACTCATCCGAAGATTGATCATTGTCCGGCAATGCGTTCTTAGCTCTCTCCTTCCATCTTGCCCACACCCACTTCAATATGATGAATCCACCAAGTGCATAAACCTGAAAGTAAATTAAAGTCAAGAACAAGAAATTATAAGAAAACCTCAAAAAGAATTTGTTCTTCACAGTTAGACGCATGTAGGACCTAAGACGGTTTGATATTACCGAGAGAATGGCCCCCATGAAGCCAACAATTTAGTAGAAAGTGGGGAAAAAAACCAACCCTCAAAAGAACACCCAAGGAACCAAAACTATATAGGACCCTAGGTCAAGGTCAACACTTCAACCGCACCCCATTACCATTCCCCAGGAAAAAGGTCAACACCTCAACCAAAACTACGGATTCAGACAAACTAGAAGAAATTCTAAATGTGATCAAGAGTTCAAAGTGCAGAACTTCAAATATTTACTAGAATTGCAAGGTCTTACCAATTTTCTGGTTCCTTTGTAAAAAATAACATTAACGCCAAATGGCAAATTGTGAGTGTTCTAAATAATAATGCAATTCACAAAACAGGAGGCAATGGAACAATTTAAATGAGAAAAAAGAGATCTTATATATATATACACCTCATATGAAGATTATCTATAATACACTCATCCACGTAAAAAAAAAAAAAAAGCCGCATTCAGAGGTAAGAATGTCAAATTAAAAATAGTAGATTAATAAAAGGCTAAGAATGTTACGTAATATTCTCAGATGAAGACCAATAAGCTTGTAAACAAAGCAGAACTGGACTTGAGATTTCTAAGAATTTGCCTATGATCGATCCCCCAACTCCAAAAAATTAAAAATAATAATTTTAACCTTAATTTTGCAATGGTATCCATAGAGGGTTCCAATGTTTGAGTGTAAGCTCTAGATTTTGCTGTTGATACACAGATGACAGATTTGGTTCGACATGCATTCAGCAAAGACTTAGAACATAGAAGCCCTTTACCCTAATGCTTAAGTGTATTAAAGATTTAAAAGTTCATTATGAAACCACTAATTTCAGTGACCCTATTACATTATGGTCTTAACATAGTGGTTCTTCAAAATCTATCAAACTGCCTGTAATTCTGCTGCTAGGACCTAACATTTGAGTAAAACTATGATACTACTTGCCTCCAAAACTCGGACTTAAGGTTATAAATTTGAGTTGTCATGGTTAGTCAATCTAAGTAATTATATAAATATATTCAGACTTCCGATTTCAACAGCTCGATTGAAATGACATTGTCTAGACCACTCTATCCAGCCATAAACAAACTGCCAACCCATCTTAATAGCCATCCTGATGAGGAATTCACTTTCACCCCTATACACAGAATGTTTGGATAGTGTAAGTTTAGTTAGACCTGATGCAAATGCAATGAACTTCACATTAGTAGACACTATGTATATTGCTTCAGAGAAAGTTTTTAATTGGTAATATAATCCATTTGACATCTACTGTTTCAACTGTACATTGCTTGTTCGTAGATCAGATTGCTGTCACCAAAATCAGATCTCTCTTCATAAATTATGCTTCTTTGCCATCTCATCTGCTTCATTTACTGGACCTCACACTAATTGAATGATTCCTAAACAAGCGTCAAATCCACAAGTATTCTTCACCACCAGCAACGCATACTAGATAACATTAATCCAATTAAACCGTGAAAGGAATCTTAGAGTTGACAGTTCCCCTGCTGCCTTATGCTGATTATCAGCTCCTCTTATTCAACACGTACACATTGAATGATTCCCACAAAAGTTGCAAATCCGTAAGTATCTACCAGCGGCTCAAACAACATCAAAACATATCCAGTTAAATTGTGAAAGGAATCTTTGAGTTGATATGTATAGGTATATAATGCTAAAGAAACACCAAAGTGACAAATTGTAACGAATTAAAATCAATAAAAAAAATATATATGAAGACCATCAACAATAAAAGAATGATTTTAATATTTGACATATTACACTAGTACTCATTGAAATTTAAAAATTATACAATTTGTCCATTAAATTATGTAGTATTTCTGTTAAATTTAAAGACATTTATTATTAGTTAGAAAAAATATTATTTTTTATTTATAGAATACTAGTATATTATGTCAAATTTAAGAATACTAATATAATAAATCAAAATTAGAGATAGAGAGCAAATAGTAATTCTATTTTATTATTTTACCTAAGGAATGACACTCATATCTCTATACCTCATTTTACTAATTTATTTTCTAAAATAAATTTTTATTTTAATTGTTTGTTTTCTATAATTTTGTTGTTTTATTATGACATTTAGTTTTCTATTATTTTGTTATGATATTTTTATTTTTGTATGGACAATTTAAATAGATATATTAAATTTGATTATGATCATCAGTATATTGCAGAATTAGAATCATAGATATTACAATTATTATAGTATTTTCAAATGTGTAGACATTGTACCGATTTATTATGCTATTAATATGAGTGTTGTAAATCTTTTCATTGTTTCACCTTTTATGATTTTTAGCAGATTTATATTTATATTTCAATAGATGTATTACTAATTTGAATCAATAAATTTATCTTTCTTGTAAAAAAATGTAAATTTGTCATTTTCATTTGGGAGGATATATATATAAAGAAAAAGGGGAAAAAGATAATTAATAGGATGTGTAGATTTATGTGGAAATAGGCAGACTTTGGCTTTTTCTTGAAGCTACTAGGAAAAGAAAGTCAAGCGTGGAAAGTGTTGTGAACTGTTGATCACACTATTTTTCATTGTTGTAAGAACTGTAATGATCCGGTTGGTTTAATTAGTTTAATTGGAAATCGGTCATCAGGCTAGTCGGTTTTCAGTACTAAACTTGGATGTGTTATTGACCGGATAGAAAATTGGTAAACCATAGTTTGGCCGATTCAAGAAACCTTGAAAAATGCTACTTGGTGCTTTGGCTCCTTCAAATGAGATTGGCAAGCTTTAACCACTAAGCTGCTTGCATCTTAGTGTATGATGCAGTACATAAATACATATAAACTATTATTTTTTAGATATTAATAATATATATTTATAGTAAAAATATTTGTTTAATTAATTCAATTTCATATTAGTAGTATATTTTTAAAAAATTTAGTTAAGTTATTTTTATAAATAAAAAATTATTTCAATTAACATAAATTAAATATATAAGTAATGGTATTTTTTGCTAATATATATATATATATATTATATAAAATGATTCATATTATTTACGAGTAATGTATATTTGATAAAATTGAATTCAAGTATTTATATTTTTATATTAATATACAACATTACAAAATTTTATATATAAATTGTTTTAAATTATTTGATTGCTATTAAAAGTATTAATTTTTTAATTAACAAAGTTGATACTCTAATAAAATATTTAAAAGCTATTCCCTATTTTATATTTAAAATTAAAAAAAATATAAGTTTATATATTAATTTCAATTTACTCATTTTATTCAAAAAATTTATATAATTAGTTGAAATTGATGGTCTGCATTTTTCATTATTAATATATATTATAATAAAATTTTATATAAATTATATTTTAAATTATTTTAATTGATAAATGAATGGATATTCTAATTTAAAAATATAAATTACACAAATAATTTAATTTTATTAGTTAATATAAAAATATATTATGTTGAGTAAATTTTTTAATATAGTTATAAATTGATTTTAATTATAAATATTATATTTAATATATTACTGTGTATGGAATATGTATGGTATAAGTAATTTTCACATATTATTATTCATGAAATATATGTTAAATATTATATTTTGAAAAATTTTACTTCACCGGTTCGATCTCAGTTGAACCATAAATCCTTGACACTCTGCCTTTACCGGTTCATTATTCGAGCCAAATTTTACAACTTTGCTGTTTTTTTTGTCTAGAAATTGATAAAATGATACTTATTTTTTTATAATTTGTTATTTATTTTTTTAATAATAAAATATTTATTATTAAGTACTTCTAGTGTACACCAAACTTTAGCATCTATTTATTTTTAATTTTAACTATTAAATTAAATAAGCCATAATTCACTAAATATATTAATTAATCTTAAAAACTCAACCTATAATCTATTAATTAATCTAAACAATTGCCCATGACCCAATTCATCACCGGCGACAACCTCACCAACTGTTTAAATAACAAGAGGAATTTTACTGACCAAATTTCGATCTCCTTTAGAGCATCAGATATTGCAAAATTTCATGGGGCAATTATAAATGTAATTGTATGAGTGTATTGGTATTTTGAAAGCTTGCAAATGTTAAAAACAAAAGAGAGTAATTTGATTTGAATAAAAAAATTTTATGACCCCATTTTTTATTATTTTATTATAATTTTAATTATTAATAGTAAATATATTATATCAAATTATTAATTAGATTTTATAAATTGAAATTAATGTTAATTATTGGGATAAAATGTATTTAAAATAATAATTAAAATTTTACTAATGTAACAATAGAGATCACGAAATTTTCATCCAATTTTATGGTTGTAAATGCTATTAGCATCTAAAGATGAGATGAGTTGGAGAAAGTGAGGCTTCTTTCTTTCTTTTTTTAATTTTTTAACTTTTAATTGTTTTTTTTACTAACTTTTAATTGTTAATTCCAAATTATTGGATAATTCAATAAAAAAAAAGATAATTTTTTTAAATTGTATTACATTTGTTCATTTATCGATTAAGTTCTTAATCATATAAGAATTAATTCTTATTTTAAAAATACTAGTTATCTTTATTTTTACATCAGTTCATAATTGATATAGAAAAATGAGAATAAGTGTCCGGAAAAAACAAAATAACAAGTGGAAAGCAATTAATGTTTTTTTTTTTTTTTCTGTTTTGGTTTCTATCCAGTAAATAATGTTTTTTTTAATAATTTAAAAATCTGTTATGGGTTGTAAAATTTATACTGGAACATTATGATAAAATTGTTAATTTAATATTTTTAAATTCAATTGTTAATTCAATATATGAAACAAGATATGAATCAATATTTACTGGATTGTTAACATGACAAGAAGATGAGTATTGGAATCTGTATATTGAAATTCCGAGTGATTTAGGATATGCTATTAATAACACTTCCCATTTGATAATTTAATAAAAGTAATATATTTCATTTCAAGAAATATATGTAATTTTTTCCTTTTCTCTTACCCAAATCATTTTCTCTTAATTTTTTTCTCTTTCTTTCTCTAGTTAATCTTTCTTAAGCAACGAATGATAATTTTTTATCATTATTGGCCTGAAATCATCCTTATATATTTTATTTATTTATTTATTTCTAAAATAAGTGGTTATTCCACATAAATTTATATTTATATTTTTTTTGTTTTGTTTTTTTTTTGTAATTTCATCGTCTTATTGTGGTACTTAATTTTATCGTCTTATTACGACGTTTTTGTGTGTAAACAATTCAGATAAGTAAAATATATTTGATTTAATAGAGATAACAAATCATATTATAGTCATAAATATATTGCAGAACTGAAATTATAAAATTATTTTCCTTCTCAAAAAAATAATATATTAATATATATATATATATTTCATTTCGAATTATCCATCAAAAGTAATGTTCTAATAAAGATTGAATTTAATCATATATCAAATTACGTTCGTATTTTAACTATTATATAAAAAAAAAATTAGATCAAGTCATTATTCGCATTTATATACTACAATTAATATTTTAAATTAATTTACTTCTCACTTCTTTCATAAAAAGGTAATTTATTATTTAAATTGTTTTGTTCAATGTCAATACTCTCATTAATTGATATTGGATTTTCTCATTTATTTTTGTCAATTTCTTTAATTTTCGTTTTGTTTGAATAAATTTAAAGTATTATTGTACATTTAAAAATTATTTTTTATTTACGTTTTAATCTCTTAGATGGAAGATTATTTCTTTGATGATTTTTTTTAAAAATTTTCTTAATAAAGGTGTAAGTTTTATAATGTTATGAACTTATTGGGAAATCACTTTAAGTAAATATTTACATTTATAAAGTTAAAATTCAATTGATTTATAAATTTTTTCATAAACTTACCTTCCCGAATTATATATTGTTTGAGAATATATTTTCATTATAAATTTTTAAATTAATTGTTCACTAAAAAAAATATCAAAATAGCTACTACATTTAGTTATTATAGTGAATAGTTCTTATTTAGCTACCATTTAATGACCACATAGAGACCAAAAATGGCCCAAAAAATAAAATTAATAACTACCACTTAAGTAAATATTTAAGTGGAAGTTTTATAATGTTATGAACTTATTGTGAAATCACTTTAAGTAAATATTTAAATTTATAAAGTTAAAATTCAATTGATTTATAAATTTTTTCATAAACTTACCTTCCGGACTTATATATTGTTTGAGAATATATTTTCATTGTAAATTTTTAAATTAATTGTTCACTACAAAAAAAAAAAAAGTCAAAATAGCTGCTACATCCTTATTTAACTACCACATAGAGACTAAAAATGACAAAAAAATAATAAAATTAATAACTATCACTTAACGATCACAAATCAGTAACTACAAAATAAGATAGCTAAAATATGTGTTTTTTTTAGTGAGAAATTTAAAAATCACATAGAAATCACAATGTGGCAGCTTTTAGCTATCACAAGTATTGTGGCAGCTATTTAGCTACTACAGCTAAATATCTACCACATCTATTGTGGTAGTTAAAATTAGTCCAAAATTTTTAATATTAATATATATAAATATTTATCGTTAAATATTAAATAATTATATATATTTATTAATTAATATAAATAAAAAATATTTATATTTATATATGAGTATTAAATTTATAATTTTAATTAATTAATAAATTAGAATTTAATTAATTAAATTAATTTTGAATTCAATAGTTAAAATTTGGTACTTTCTATAAATTCTCCTTAATAAAATTTAATTATAATTATATATAATTAAATAAATAGTTAAATATAATAAATTATTGGAAGTTTATTATTATTATTATTATTGCTAAGTAAATAATATAATTGAAATTAATTGTAAGTATTATTATACTATTAATTAAAATATTTATAATTTAATTATAGAGCAAAATTAATAATTAAATTAATTATATAATAACTAAGTAATTAAAAGTAACTATAAGCATAAACAATCTTAATTTATCAAAAATAAAATATAGAATTATTTAATTAATTAATAATTACAATATATATTAATGTTAACATAACTAAATTAATTAAATAAATTCATCATTTTAAAAATATTTAAATTATTAATTAATCTTAATATATAAAATGAGCATTAATAATATTGTAAAGGTTTTTATAATATTAGAAAATATATTAATAATTTTGGACTAATTTTAGCTACTTGTAATAGCTATTTAGCTACCACAATAGATAGTAGGTATTAGCGACCACAAATATCCTTTCTATTAAATATGGAACGTTCCTTTTTATTCATATTCTTCTTATCCATTTATTTTTAATATAAATATCCATTAGTTTAATCCAAATTCATTAATTAGTAGAATCAATGCTAATTATAGCCACTAATCAGTTTTAAGCCCAAATTAAATAAGTTAAATGGCTCCTTCTATATTATATATTAGCTAGGTTGTTGGTTAACAAATTATGGACTATAATAGATAAAAACTTAAGTGTATTATACATTATCTGTATTGTAGCAAAAACCTTTATTGTTTTCTTAGAATATGTTAATATATAGAAAAAAAATTAAACTCAGATAGGGAAGGCTGGAGAATTATCTACAAAAATTGGTTTCTCAAGTCTCACATAAATTTGGTCTAGTGTTAATGAGAATCAGGAGAAAGAAAATTTTCTAATCAAAGCTTGAGAGTTCTCAATTAATTCCCCGTGTGGATGGGGTTGAGAGGAATAATCGATAGAATGGTTATAAAAATTGGATTGGACCAATTTAATCGGTTCAATTGGAAAAATCGAAAACTAGACCTTAGCCTGCTTAGTTTTTGAGAAAGAAATCGAAGGGTCTTCAACTTGTGGCCAAAATTGACGAAGTGATTGATCTGGCCCATTTTGAGTAGTTTGTCCGGTTCAGTCAAATGTGAAAATTACTTAAAAATATTGGAATTTTGCACAAATTGGCATTTGTACTTGCGCAACTGAGTATATTTTTTAAGCTTCCACTGTTAAGCCAATTCTTATATATTGCTC